>JAAXNX010000214.1:0-38842 GCA_036491905.1 Folsomia manolachei
CGCTCTTCTCCTTTTATTATGAGTTATTCCAAGGAATTCACCAGAATGTCAAAATCCCTTCCATTTTTATTTTTATGAATGCAGTCATCCCCTTTGGAGTAAGTGTGTTAAGTGAAATAAGGAGAGAAATAAAATCCAAAAGTCAATAAGCTAATAAAAAGTGGAGATACGCGAGAAATGTATAAAGCAACATATTGATCAGTTCAAATTTCAAATCAGTCTCGTCGGTCAGTCTCTGATACAGTAAAAACCCTTCTTTTTGTAAAATGTATTCTCACTGTACTCCCACAATTTGTAGGTATTAGAAATCATTGTTTTATGGAACCCTTCATTATTTCACTTATTTCATACCATTTGAAGCGCTCTGTGAGATTGTTTTCACTTTGGAGAAAGTAACCTAAACTCTAAAAGTAAGGGTGATAAAGAGTAGTAAAAGTTTCCCCACAACCCACCAGAGTCAGCCAACAAACCCCAGTCCATTTAATTTTGATCACTTTCTCCACTAAAAAAACTCGGATTTGATTCATCTGGGATGGGATGGTGAGAAAGTGGCTGCGGTTTTTAGTTTTGGTTGCATTGCATTCTTATCCAGGCCGAGGCTACAGTTTTTTTAGACTCTTCACCAAATTTACCCTGTAACTGTAACTTCTTCACAGTTTTGAATCTTGGGAGAAAGTAGGCACGGAGAAAAAAAATAATTTTTCTTCCTCTGTCCTGGGATTTATCACTTCATACAAGGATGAAGATCCTTTAAAATGGTGCTACCTATGTCCTTATCTCATAATGCAATACATTCCGAATTTATAAGGGCGCAAAGGAAATATTTTGCTGGTAATAATCACCTTACTGAATAATTGCAATAATATTTTTGTTGCATTAATCAGTTACGACATGAGATAATTTTGAATAAAGTAAATTATTCTTTTATGTCGTTTACATTCATTTTTCTTAGATATCGCTAAAAAGCTGAAAAGCATTTGCACATTTTGCCGTATTCTAAACAGCCAAAGTATGAGAGTCCTCTTAAAAATTTGTGTTACCAGTCTTACACGTCGTGCTAGTTGAATCATTGGAGAGAATTTTTCTATTTTCCAAAGAAAGTTCACGTGTGCCTGCTTGCTTTCAGACCGAGTGACGGGAGTCTCTGCAAGGTCTGAGACGTTTTGGGCCTGTGGGACTCAATCTGCTTGATCTGTGATTCTGGTGGCGTCGTTGGGAAGTTTTGCGATGAGACTCGTTATTCTAGTCAGAAGATAAAAAAGTGCTCTTTTCACCCCCTCACTTTATGGCCCATCCACTCTATAAAAATGCGCTTTACTACTTCACGCACTCATTTCTTAATCTCATCTTGGCTTAGTTTTTCAGAATTGAACCCTAATATTAGCTCACTCATCGTTATGAGAGATGTGGGATGATAAAATACGTAGGCATCTATTCTATTTGCAAACCTACGTGCAAATTAATTTATCATAATTTACTATCAGCCTATCTATTTACCAAAAATTTGTATACTGAAATACTAAAAATTCATGCACAACTTTAATCGTCTTGTTTATTTGTCGTGGTTTTGTGATCTCAAAAAACTTGAACTGGGAGAAAGCAGAATGGACTCTGAAAGAATGGACTCTGAAAGAATCAGATTAACCTTAAACTGGGATTAACTGAAGAAACTAAAGTCAAAAAGCTGAAACGGTGAATTGCAATTTCCTGGCAGAAGAGATTGATTCCTTGTGCTTAGAGAAAGAGTTAAGAAACACTCGTTTTGCTCGTATAATACTAGTTCTTGTTGACGCGTAAACGAATTAAAGTGAGGATGGAGTTGTTCGTAAAATGACGTTTGTGAATTGGTAGCACCATTGGGACGAGCGCTTGGAGTGGAGATAATTAGATAAAGGGATAACTGGACGTGATGCTCGAATTAAGAATCCTAGTCGTGATTCTGCTTCTTTATTATGGACCTGTTGCTCTATTAGCCTGCCTCCAGCTCATCTTCATTGTGACTTCATGCACTAATACTCACACAGAAAACTTTTTTTCCAAAGGCTTTTTTGGACTTTCACTTTTGTTGGTGTTCAAAACATTTCCGATAAAATCAACACCACAAAGCATCTACAATCCACTCCACAGCATTTTATACAGCCATTCATATATTGTGACATGTATAAGGGTACGAAAATGACCGTGGAATCGAGCTTTGAAAACACATCCTGGGTACCAGAAAATTCTGTATTTCCGTAATGAGTAATGAAAAAGAAAACTCACCTAATAATTCTTACTTATATCAAATTGTCTATTATTATTACAAAATAGATTGACAAACATTTCGTTCTTGTTTCGCCCATAAAAGCTACACATTTGAGCAATGATGAATTTGAAATCTTTTCCAACTTTCCCCAAACCACGTCATTCCAGAAAATGTGAGATGTAAAAAATAAAGTAAAAGTGGCCTTTGTACAAACTTGAGACGGTCATAAATGTCTGACTGTGGGGGAATATGAGGTCATTGATTTTCAATTATGCAAATGAAGGATGATCCATTTCCACCATTAGGTTGTGAATAATCGTTACATTTTATATGAAATACGACTCCAAAATAAGGTGTTATAAATGGGCCACAAATCTCCATAATTCCATAATATGCAGAATGACCCATAAATACTCAATATGAGCAAAGCTAACACTTACTGGTTCAGTTTTATAACAAATCTCAACATTCTCACAAATTCACAGCATTTCATGTATCCTGCTGTAGAACTATTTGTTTTTTTGTGTGCAAAAGAACCAATGCAACTAGTTAGGTTTGGTCTGCTTTCTCTTTTTTATCCCACACGCACGATTTTTTCTAACTGGTCAAATTAGCTTTCAAATATTTTAATTGTAGTGAATACACACAATTCTATCTTAACTATCACGTCGTGTGTTGATGCTCTTTCCATAAATTGTTAGCTTTAGTACTTTCTTCTCCCACTTAAATCTAAATAACTCTGCCTTTCTCTCCCCTTTCTTTGAAAAAAGTATGGTAAAACGATCGGAGAAAGTCCAAGAGTAGAGTGGCTCGTTTAACGGAACTGAAATTTCTAGTGTGTTTTGTATGAAATGCATCTATGCGGAGAATCTACCTACTGAAATTTGGGACTGTGGAAATTTTATTTTATGGCTTCAAAAATGTATTCCTTCAGGCGCTGTCATATGTGCAATTTTCATTTAATGAAATGAGTTCTACTTATGTATTGCCTTGCTTTCTGGCTTAGATGATCCACAATAGGTGACAGCCTAAATTTACATTTTGTAGTTTAGGGCTGCCCATCTTTTTTTCTTTTTACATAAGTATGATGGCTTGGAAAACATCTTGTACTGACACAAAGAAAAAGAAACATATACACATATGAAATATGGATTGTTCAAAAGTCTCAAATTACAAATTCTAATTTGATGGCATGAGTTTTCTTTAGTGTAGGATACTTAGGTCCGAGTTAACCAGCATACCGTGCAGTAGGTTATGAGACCAAAAATCTTTAATTAATTATTTTGAACCCTTGGTTTACAATTGCCACACTCATATCAAATTGTGTCATTGTCGTCAACAAACTCAGCATTCCAATAAAATATTATTACAAAGTATCCAGTATATTGTAAAATTTGAAACTTTATCTCATCAATCCAATTTGGTTTTCATTTAAACAAAGTAAATAACAGAAAGGTTAATCAGTTTTAATAAAACAATACTTCTATACCTGTGTGGACATTTTAGCAAGGATAAGGAATACAAATACCTAACCATCGTATATGTATGTCAGCGCTTAAACTTTATATGTAACCAATATAGCCATATTCCAGTCCCTCCTGTGCCCCACTGATGAAATAATAAATTGGATTGCTTATATCTTAGGTATATTGTAAAATTTGAAACTTTATCTCATCAATCCAATTTGGTTTTCATTTAAACAAAGTAAATAACAGAAAGGTTAATCAGTTTTATAAAACAATACTTCTATACAAAATCAATTTCGTTCAAAAGAACCAGTATTGCAATAAAATAAATGTTTAATTAGTTTTATATAGTTGGATTACATTGTTTGGCAAAAAAAGTAGCACAAGTGAAAGTACCTCTGGTTGTCACTCTTGTATTTCATAAATTTTGAACCCACAGGTACTTCAAACTCATATAAGTCAAGCTATCCAGCAAGTTTTCACATTTCTTCTAAAATGTTAAGCAAAGTCAATAAGAAAATCCTGATTGCAATTGTAAACTTCGGAGCTTACTTTTCGGCATTACCCATATCATACAAAAACACTTCTAAAGGTCCAAGATTCTGCATCATTCACAAAAATTACAAAAGATTTGTAATTCTACTTCAAATTTGGTGTTTATACAATTTATACCTTACGGCTCGGTTATTTCAACTAGGATTGAATTACAAATCTACCGATTTCACAGAATTTGAACCATTTTGGATTTTTTATGTTTGGATTATAACAAACTCCATCACAATTATTTTGATTAGCTTTGCTAATAATCGATAATACAATTGCTGCTTTCACCAACGATTGGATACGATTTTTGGAATATTTTCGAGGTTTGTAACTAGACAAGCAGATATTTGCACATTCCGAATCTTGTGAAATCGCCACAACCTCTCTTTATTCTATTATTGTCAACTAAGTATTTGTCGTAAAAAACGGTTAAATACAAGATTACAGTTTTTGATTTCCATGATATACATTCATTTAGTTTTTGATATGTAATTCATGTTTACTATAAAATAGAAAATTACATGCACCCTTGGAACTCGGACATTATGGATTCAAGCGAACGCCTGATGAAGGGTCTTCTTCTGATTTCAATCACCATTCCATTCAGCAGTGTGCTGAATTATTTAATGCATCCCTTTGACTTCATCTACCCCACATCCTTGATGCAAGGACATCCTTTCATTTTCATCCCTTTGTACCTTCCATTCGGATATTTAATATTTAATTTATACGTCATGGCCAGCGTATGTGGACCAATGCTAATATCCGTCTGTCTACTACCCGTAGTTATCTCGGGACTTCACATATTTCCAGAGCTCAGGTATTTTTTTTGTTACTAACAGCATATCGCTATAAATTTATAATTGTATTCATAAAATATTGTGCAGACAAAATTCAAAAAAGTCTCCATACACCACAAAATCAAAACTCAGAGATCCAGAAAACATTTTCAAAGTGTACAAATCATTTCAACTAATAATAGGAAAGATGAATGAGTGCTTTTCCTTTCTGCTAACTCCATTGTACAATATGCAAACGTATTGTGTAATTACTTCAATATTTTCAATGATAAGGTATGGAAACTAATGCTTAAGCTGTAGCAGTAATGTTCAAAATTTATATATGTGTGTATTTCTTGCTTTTTGAGATTTTACAATAGACTGCACACCGTGGTAAAGTTGATCGCTTGTGTACTTGCCGGATCAATGGTTTTCCAGTGGACGATAATCCTGTACATTGCAGGACTCACGTTGAAACGAAGCACAGCTCTTATCGACTCCTGGAAAAGGGCTCCTTGGAGAAAGTCAGTAGACAAGAAGTTTGTCAAAAGAATGTGCAGATCCTGTCGACCCCTTGCACTGAATTTTGGGGATTTTTATAAAGTCAACATTATTCGGGTATTAATGTTTTTACATTTCATTCTTTGGGGAACTTTGAGAGTATTGCTGATTCTTTAAGAAAAATCTAGAAAAATTGGATGCCAAAGCAGCTTGCTGACCAGCACAAACAATTCAATGACATTACACATAGTGCATAAGTAAAATGCGTGCATTCCTTGTTAGGCCTTGAAATATAAATAAATAAATAAAAATTTCGTTTTCTCTTTAATGTAAAATCGACTGCATTTCCGCCTATTTTTTTTTGTAGCCATAACTGCGTAAGGTAAGGTTGGGTCAAGTGCCCTTCTTCTGAAGGTGTACTAACTTTTAAAAGGTAAAGCCAGACAAAGCTCCCCTCTCCTGCCCTTCCAATCCAACAAAAACAGTCCATTTGTTTCTAAAGTAGCCAGCTAGCCAGAACATACTTCCTGTACATTTAGCTTCCTTGCATATACTATTACCATACTGTGACACCATGAAAAAAATTTCTTGAAATATTCCTATGAAGAAAGTTGTGTCTAGGTAGAAAGTTGAAAAGCTTTGAATCCAACAAAAATTTTCTTGTGTTGAGAATTTTGTCAAGTCAATGGAAGGACTAGGAGAGGGACGAAAAGTGAGAGCAGATGAATGTCTTGAATGTTGGACCCAATCACCCGAAAATTGGACATTATGTACCCTCCAGAATTTTATATCTTCTCTGATGGATCTCTCTAGATCTCCTGAGTAAATTGAAACTTTGAATCCCAATGAAGTACGGCTACACAAGAGGTATTTTATATGGCCTTTCTCCAGCTCCCCTAATCTGATTCGCCCTTCTTGCTTTAGAGGTGGCAAAGTCACAAATTGGTAAAAAATATTTATTATGAACATATTGGAGGTTGTAAGAAGGAATGAAAGGATCGCTTGGAGCTTCAATTCTTTTTTCCATTTGTTCCTTCCATTTGCTTTTAGACTGGATATTCATGAAACACATGTGAAACCAATAGGCAGGAACGAGCCAATATCAATTCCAATTTCAATTAATTAACAATTCATTTTTACCGGTTTATGGAATAGTTGACGAACAAAAGGGTTTTTATTGCATGTAGGATAGGACCTGGAATTGGACTACTGGTGCAGTGAAAGTGAAAAAGAGGATCACAAAACCTTGTGGTATTTTCTTCACCAGGCAAGTCCAACTTTCTTTTTTAAGAAAACGTTGAATTTTTAAGTCAGTGAAACGCTTCAACTACATTTTTCAACATGTCAGAGTCTTCGTTGATAGTGTTGGACTTGAGGTGGACGAAGAGTCCCGGAGTGGATGTACCCATTCTGTCCACCAACAAGCAACCAAAACATGGCATTGTCTCCTTGTCACTTTCACTTGTCTCGTATGCAGTATATAATAGCACAGAGCAGAGATGAGGTGAGGATGGTAAACCACAAAGACCTGAAATTGAAAAGTGTACGGATGTCCATTCTCTCTGGCTCTAGTTTGCATTACAATGACTCTATAAAGTGCGACTGGGACACATCTAAATTGTCTGGTGATACTCGTATGTTGTTGGTAGGAAGATCCATCCACGGCGTTTGGTGAATCAACTCGTTCGACTTAATCATTGTTGTGACTATAAAAAGTATGAAACCTGTGATAATTGCATTTTCGAAAACATACAAAGCTGCAACAATACCGGGTTCTATGTTATCTTTTGCTCCCAAATATGTGTGATATCCTGATTTCTTGGCCTGGCCAACCGTTCACCCATGATTCTTCTGCCTGCGTACTTACTTCTTGCTTGTGTCTGTAGCTACTCCAACTTCTGCGGTGTGGTTTGTGGATGTAGATGAGAATTTAAAATAAATAGTTAGACTTGAGTTCAAGCCATAAATCTTGGTGACATGTTCCCCATTCTCACTCTCATTCCAAACTTAAATAAAACTTTTCTCAACTTTGAAATTTAAATAAATTGCACACCTTCGTACCCTGCGTAGAGCTCAAATAAATGATATAACATAGCTATATAGCCCCATGTTACACTTTACAAGTTTTATGCAACATCAAAACAGCTAAGTAATAGCAAAGCTCTACTTCCAGCATTTTCTCAAATTTCCTCATGAACCAACTCAACAACCTAAACAGTTTTTTTATACAAGTTAAACTTTGCTTTCTCTCACACACCTTATTCAAATGTCAGATGGTATTATAATTAGACTTTGAAGTTCCAGGTTTCGCTCTTTATGAGCACGAACGAAATATGCTGATGAAAAAATGAATCAAGTCTACGTATATTTGTATTTGTCGACTGGCGTAGAAGAGTTTTGGGTTTGTGGAAAAGAGTATGATGGACTGGTCCTTTGAGGATTTCTCTGCAGTTAATAAAACAATTGATTAACAGTCTCATTGTCAACGAAGTTCAATTGACCTTTCCTTTCTAGACGTCTTCGCTGCTTCGTAATGCAATTAACAAATTTTTAACTTACAATGAATAATTTGGAATAAATGGTTGCTACTTATGATTACACTCAGTTCAGCCACAAATTGCATTTACTGTATCAGTTTAGTTAGTTTAGTACTAGATTCGACAATAGAACCTAATTACACATATTGATTGTTTGTTCCGGTACCAGCACAAAAACTTTTACCCCTTCAAATTCTACAGAACCGGATATTTACACCTCAAGCATTTATCCAAAAAACACTCGATAGTTTAATTCAGAAGAAAGCAGACAAACTTTCTTCTTTCATCGTGATTGTATTCGTGTGTTCCTTCCCTTATTTAAAGTGCAGATAACCCACTTAAAGAGAAAAGTAATCGCATTATTATTACACCGGATTACATTCCAACTTACTGCATATTTCAGTCAGTCATTCAAACTAAGTGAGTGGGATTTATCAAGTGCAAAAGCAAAACAGACAGACATGCCATGCATAAGTATGCAGAGTAAAGAAAGTGTTTGCTCTTGTCTTCTCGTTGGCGTTGATTTTTAGGTGTTACTACTTGACTGAGTAAACAAATGTCTTTAGGTTTATGGTTCTCCAACACGAAAGCAAAAGCAAACCACGGTTTGAGTTAAATAACAAATAGCACTTGGAGTTAACTGGCTTCACCGAATTTCTCAACACTTTGTGAATATGCCAGTAGTAATACTTAAGATCGTGGTATTGGCCGTTATGCTGTTTGAAATAGGTTAATACTTTTGCGCGTGCTATTGCCCGCTTAATCATTACATAGATAATCCCAACTCGTACCAGTAAAATTTTATAATTTTCAATCCTCTAATGATGGGTCCGATTTCCTCGTATTACATGCAAAATTGAATTCACAGCTTAACTCCACTGTGCACCACCCACTGTCTGTGAACAACACCGAGGTGTGAATTTCTTTGCATGGAATGATGTGACCAAAAAGAACTTTTCCTGTGTCGAGTGTTTCTTGTAGTTCTCCAAATGTCTGTGAGAGATCTTGATAAAATATCCAGGAAGAAGGGAGGCGTGTTCAGTGCTCTGCTGACTTTCACTTTCAACACATCACCACCAACCCCAACCAACTTGGCTTGCTTGATGCTGACAGGAGAGTTAATAGAGAGAAACCACTCGGAGGAAGTATCTTGACTTCAAGAGACAAAGAGAGAAGTAGACGGAAGAAAGCATCCTTCTTCGGTTTTCCTTCCTTCCTTCCTCATGCCTGATGGCAACTTAATTTGTTAATTTACTTAGAATCAAGTGCTCTCTTAGTCTCATCACAGTCAATTGGATTGTATTTCATGACCTTGTTAAACTAAGATTTGGTTGTAAATAGTCTCGTTTATAAACTGTAAGGTGGGACCAGTAAATGCAATGCTTTCTCCAATGTCTCAACCGCCCCGAACCTGGTTTTTTGCAAGAAATCTAAAGTGTTAGAGTAAATAAATACAGTCCGATAGTTAGGTCACAAGTGGAAAGCAAGTGTCAAGTCAGAGTGAATTGTCAGTTTTTAGTGAATTCAATGAAGTTGTCAATATGTCAAGTTGTATCACTGTCCCGTATAAATCGCGTTTATATGTGATAATAGTACAACAATGACAAGAAAATGATCTGGACACTATATTTTGGAAGATATTTTATTTCCAGTGCTATTAGTGGACTAGGTCGAAAAAGAAAGCAGAAAATGGTTAAATGAATGAGAATTCCATCATAATCACAGCTTGGGGAAAAATGAGAAGAACACTCTCAGTCATCTTTCTTCTTATTGGATCAGGTAATTGAAAATAAAAGCACAGTATTTTGGACTGAAATAAAATCAGTTTTGATTTGGTAAGAGAATACAATGGCACGCTCTGAGTTAAGTTGGTTTGTTGTTTAGCTACGTAGAGATTTTTGTAAAGGTGAAGTAAATAGTTTTTTAGTTAGTTGTTAGTTTCTGAAATCTCTACTCGGATAGAAACAAAATATATTCTTTCGAGTCTGGCTGGTGTTAGTTAGTTTTGTCTGCTTCAGAGAAGGGATTAACTTGAAAGAGTTTCGGATTTAGACATGGACATTTCTTTCGAGTTTTTTTCAACTTGATAAAGACATTGACATCATTTCCGGAATTGTAAAATAGTTTGTTGTTGAAAAGAGCGTGCGCAATTTACGTGTCGTATTGAGTAAAAGATTGCTTGTAAAAGTATATTGTTTAGAATTTTGCAGCTAATTTTCCCGAGTGTTTTGCAATTCTTTTCATTTCGGTTGATTGTTTCTCCATCAGAGATCAATATGAATTCTTACTAGATAGAGAATTGCAACATTATTTTAGCATTGACACAACTTGCGAATGGTTCTTATCTTCATTCCAATGAACTCACTCACATGTGTTCGAATGCGTATAGCAGAGTCTTTTGGAGTGAGTTTGAGAGTGTCAATTTGTCGTTGGAAGAGTTAACGATTTTTAGATTGAAGATCGTTATGGATTCAGCTCAGGAGTTGACCAGTGCGACAATGAGTCGTGGAGGGAATCGCTTATCCATCCGCTACCTCATCACCTTCTCTGCCTACGGTGCAAAAATCCCAACAATCTTTGATTCCCATTCTGAACACAACCTTCAAATTGGCTCTCTTTTGTCCCACGAGTGCACCACTTATGCCTATTTCCTACTTCTTACTCGTACCGGCTACTTCTGGTTCTGGATGACTCTGCCTCTCATCCGGATATCCCGTACTCATATCCCATGCTTACTACCATAATGTAGCTTGGTCACCAATCTGCTAAATTTTCTGTCAAAAATAGGTCGTCCCGGTCAATGCGGATCTTTTTCGTCTATCCATTACTAAGTGTTTGCGTCATCCGGTTCAAAATTTACTTTTTGTGACGGAAATTGCGATAATTCACACCTCCTTGAAAGGATTCGAAAAATTCGACAAGTTTTTAACCAAGGTGTCGATTATTTGATAATTTTGTGTTAGTTGCGATAAAGTGAATTCGATGAAAATGAGCTATTAAATTTTTTACCGTCGAATTAGTCCAAGGACCATGTACAAAGTTTTTAACCAAGGTGTCGATTATTTGATAATTTTGTGTTAGTTGCGATAAAGTGAATTCGATGAAAATGAGCTATTAAATTTTTTACCGTCGAATTAGTCCAAGGACTTTACCATGTACATTTACCATGTAGAAGGTTGTAATGAAGTCGTCAACCACGACTTTGAGTTGATATTTTGAGCGTAATTGAATAGAAAGAGGGATGATAACGTGAATTTGGTTTCAGTGCGGTTGCGGTATTGAGATGATTCCCGTAGTAGAAGCATTTCTAGAGATGAGTTCCAGACGATTAACTCCCAAAGAGCTTTCTCCATTCCTCTCTTAAAGAGGAGAGAACATGTCAATGAATATCTTCACACCACACACCACCAGGAATTGAAGTGAGGAGTAAATGCTATCTCATTCAGGTGCCATAACTTAGCAACTTGCTTTTCGAATGCATAATTTCCACTCTCACCTATTTTGAACTAAGTAAGACCATCAATTTTAATGTTTTCTGTTACGGCAAAAATATTTTGACGAAACCCTTAGTTTCAAATTCAAGAAGGCAGTCTAGCAATAAATGCTGTGAATTTGCTGCTCATTTACATGAGTGAACATAGAATACGGTATGAGTACTCACGATAAAATTGAAATATGAACACGGGGAAAGTACAAATCCACTGCCTGTTGACGCTTTTTATGCTTTGATATTTTCCAAGGTGTATTTACCAAAAAGTTGAACACATTTGGTCCTTATTTTACTCAAAGAAAGAACCCCGAGAGTATCGACATTGGCAGATACCACTAAAGGAAGCATTAAAATAGTTTCTTCACTCAAACGACGATTAGAATTAGTATGTCATTCATTTCTTCTAAAGTAAGATATAGAAGACTTATTTTGTGACTTAAGCCATGATCATGGTAATGCAATGTAATAAACGAGTCAGAAATGGGTGGATGGGTAATACTCATTCATTCAGTTCATATTGATTTTCATTTAACAATCTCAATTTGGCCCTCTTTAGTTTTAGTTTACTATTTTTACTCGCTTTTACAGTGGCTGAGTGCTTGGAGTTGTACCGAGTGGAAGTACCACAATATAAAAGAGTTGGAGAAATGGCAGAACTGCAATGTCAATTTCATTTAGGTAAGCAAAATTGTTTTATACCTTTGTTTATTCATTACAGCTTATTGAAAATTTAACTTTATTCAAATTTTATTAGGGCGAGATCGACTTTATGCTGTGAAATGGTTAGTTTGCCAATACTATGTTAGTAAAGCGTCTTTATTAATATACATTTCTCAACTTTTTCAGGTACAAGGACAACGAAGAATTTTTCCGATATATGCCACGATTCAACCCTTCCATTCACACCCACTCAGTTCCTGGAGTGCATGTAGATGTGAGTCCAACTGGCGTTTATTCGACAGACGCTGAATCTCAAAATGTTTTTATTATCTCGTACAGGAAATGCGTTCAACATCCGAAGTGGTTTTCTTGAAATCAGTGGGAGTTCGGAGTTCAGGGGTATGCGAGTCTATAATAATGATGCAATTATAAACTACGAGGTTGCGAATCTTTACAGGTATACAAATGTGAGGTTAGTGCTGAAGCACCTTCATTTGCTTCGTTTATGGGAGAAGGCCGTATGACAGTAGTTTGTAAGTGCTGCCAAATTATTTATATAATATTATACTTAAAATATATTGGCTAAAACTATTTGCATGGGAGCAGTAAAGCATTCATCCAAATCGTTCTTATATATCCATTGTCGCGTCTATTTTTAACCAAATTGTAAAATCCACGACTATATCAACATTATTTCTGAACGTTGTTTCGGATGCATATAAATACTAAACTGACGTGAATTTTGATTCGATCGATGATCCTCGGACCAAATCAGTCAGAATGCAATGTTGGCCTTTGTCTGTGTTGGATCATTGCATCGAGCAGAGGATGAGTCCTCAAAACAATTGATAAATGTCGGCTGCCCTCAAATGATTGACCTGTTTGGATGTAAATGTTTGCAGATTTACCAAAAGAAGGGCCACAAATCACTGGGAATCTTCGAGATGAATACGAAGTGGGAGATATGCTAGATCTCAACTGCACGTCTTCAAAGTCTTTCCCACCCGCCCGTATTTCTTGGTACATCAACGATATTCCTGTAAGATGTTTGATAAAATCGATAATGTTTTATAAATTCTTCACACTTGCTTTTTGACCAGCGCTAAATTATTGCATCGACAAATGCGAGCAAAAAACTTTTCCATACGCAGGGAAGCTCACAAAACAATAATACAAATCTGTTCGAATCATTGCAAACGATTCATAACATTTTTAAGAAGGTTTGCCGAGTTACTAACAAAGTTAAGGTTTTCGTCTAACCTTTTGTTGAGATTCACTACTAAAACATGAATCTGGGCTTATTTTGATTGAACAGATGAAAAGATGAAGGTAATAGTTGATGGTTCAGCCAGCCATTCTGTTGATTTATGTGATCCTTGGCTTAACTTTCTCCTCTTCCCATTTGGATTTATAGTTTATAGATAGGTATTATAGTTGTAGATGGAGCATATTTCCTTCAAAGGATGCCCGATAAGCCAACCATTCTGTTGATTTATGTGATCCTTGGCTTAACTTTCTCCTCTTCCCATTTGGATTTATAGTTTATAGATAGGTATTATAGTTGTAGATGGAGCATATTTCCTTCAAAGGATGCCAGATTGAGCAAATCCAATTCATAATTTTATTGGTATGAGAAAAGATTCGCCGACTCTAAAGGCTCACATGTTATACATACTGGCAAAAATTTCCGTCATGATTTTTATATTTTATTTAAATTTTACTTAAAACGCTATTTCCAATATTGTACTCGAAAATTACAAACTCTCGTATTTCATGGCTGCGACGTATACATATAAGTATGCAAATATTCAAATTGTTAGAATGAGAACGAATTTTTTTCAAAATTGAACCATTGCCTACATTACGATAAAGCCAGTGAACCATTTCGTTTTATTTGAATTGTACTTGACAATAATGTGTCGTGCATGTCCACGTATAATTGAATCACTTTACTTTTTTGGTTAAAATGACCCACCTTAATTTCAGAGATCCATTTCTCCTGCGATAAATTTATAATTCAAATTCAATTCAATTTTCTTTTTTTCTTTGTGCAAAAGATATGCTTCGTAGCAGGCGTGCATGTGCCTTTATATGGCGTTAAGAAGAAGAATACCCCATTTACCATTGCCATCACAATGCACATCAAAAGAGGGGAATGTATCTGTATGGGGTTGGTTTTGGTTGGGTATGGGGTTTGCTTGCAGTGTAAATTGGATGGATTTGGTTATTTCATGGGATGGGTGTCTCGTTCGTTATTTTGTTGGGGAAGTGAGAATTTCCCTCAAGCAAAAGCAACCAGGCTACAGACCGTGGTGTAAAAATAAAGTCAAGTCAAAGAATTGGAAGGCCTTTGAGGGTCCATTTATTTGCATTGGAGATGGGACATGGAGAGAGACCACGACTGAATTATAAAAATTCCATTATCCAAGTACAAAGGCTACAGCAAAATAGTGCCGAGACTAGAATCACCTCGAGTCAAACTCAAAGTTCAAAAAACCTAAATAAAGAGCTCAACATTTCAACACTTAACCGATCCTTCCTTGTCTTGTTATTGCTTGGTGGATGGGCATGGATGATACCATGCTTCACACACTAGTTGAACTTGCTGACTTTCACCTTCATCCTGCACAAAAGAAGTGTATTTTGTTTAAAATTGAGTGTCGAACAATGTTGAGTTCTTTATTTAGGTTTTTTGAACTTTGAGTTTGACTCGAGGTGATTCTAGTCTCGGCATATTTCCTTCAAAGGATGCCCGATTGAGCAAATCCAATTCATAATTTTATTGGTATGAGAAAAGATTCGCCGACTCTAAAGGCTCACTTGTACATACTGGCAAAAATTTCCGTCATGATTTTTATATTTTATTTAAATTTTACTTAAAACGCTATTTCCAATATTGTACTCGAAAATTTACAAACTCTCGTATTTCATGGCTGCGACGTATACATATAAGTATGCAAATATTCAAATTGTTAGAATGAGAACGAATTTTTTTCAAAATTGAACCATTGCCTACATTACGATAAAGCCATGTTTAAAATTGAGTGTCGAACAATGTTGAGTTGTCTGGCTGAAAAATGGTCAAATTGTCTTTGAATTAGGTTTAGATAAATAAAAATAAAAACTATTTAACTTCCTACTACTAAAGATTATATCTTAAATTCATGAAATAGTTGTATAAAACGAGTAATTTCAATTCAGTAATGACCAAAACCTCTATTCACAACAATTTCAATATATAAAATATTGTATATTTGTCATATATGTCAACGTATTATATATTTGCGTTGAATTCACAATTCTCATAAATACCCAAATTATGTAATTCATTTCAGGTCATGAAGTCACACAGAACCTTCCTACTACGATGTAAGCATGGAACTCCCAACTGTCGGGCTCGGCGCTAAGCATTTAATCGGCTCTCCCACCCATCACACCACCCCCAACAATGGTCACAACTTGATACGGTCAACTTCCCGTCGTCTCCATCTTCCTCTTACCCCCACCCATTTTGGCTCCAAGGGTACTGCACGAATACGATGCGTGGCTCGGAATCTTCCCTCTCTTCTGGCAGGATGGAGACGAGAAAAAGATTGACCATAAAAATTCCAGCAGTCATAACAGAGTTGGAGGTAGCGGAAATAAGCACCACAACTCTCACAACATCAATGCCAACATTCCCAGTCACCCTCAACACACTTTTAATGAAGTAGACGATGGCCCCGAGAACCACCAACAATTCCGGTTGGGCTCTTTATACAAAGGAGAGGCACTTGTGCAAAGTGAGAAAAATTTACACCTTTTCTCCACTTATAAGTTTCTCATATTGGGGTGACATCACTATTTTCCATTCCTATTTTGAGTATTGTCACTGACTTACAAGTACTGCGAAATTTAGATGAAATTTAAATGTAAATGTAATTGCATTGCAGTTCGTGGGGGTTGCGGTTCCCTCTCCGCTTGGAACTTGACAAGGAATCTTGCGCTACTACTAATCCTTCTTTGTGCCCATTAAGTGAAATAATAACAGAACCTCGTCTCAATTCTCGTCCACAATAAATCTTCTCCAAACTGGGTGGAAGGAAAAGGAGCACCATAAAGGGATGCACTTGGGCTACCGCGTACTATGTACCCAATGGCACATCACTTTGCACCCCATACATGAAAATAAAACAAGAATCCCTCACGACTCGGTTTGCGTTTGCTGGAAATAATAATACGTATTATACGGAGTAGCATTGGGTAAAGTGAGAAATACATGATAACGGCAGAGTCCCACAAGTTACCGACACATACGGCATAAGCCAAGTTATATCTTATTGCATTAAACGTCTTTTTCATACGAAATTATCACGCAATGGGATGAGAGGGAATGGTCGCTCAAGAAAACTTTGGCCATTTCTTTAATATCCACGGCTTTACTCCTTCTTCTTTACCCCATTAAGCTTTTAAATCCAATTATTTTTCATTAAATAGCTCACTTTTTCTGTTGTAATAATGCAAAGCACTTTACTCCAGTAATGCTTACGAATTTTAAATTGAAAATTGATCTTTAGTCCGTAATAATATTCCACTTACCCTAATTTATATCTGGACAACATTGTTCATGGTGAAGTAAAATTGAAAAGACAGTTTTAGGCGAATGAGTTAATAAGGTTATAATATCAATTACATACATATTTGCAGAAGATATCGTAAAAGTTATATTGCTAATTATTCTAAGAGTTGGCTCATTCTGCCTCGACAATTATGTAATAGCGCCTTATGTCACTGAAACATATCGCTTTTTATGAATGCTATCACTAATAGAAAGGTGAATATACATTTTTTGGATCAGGAAGATAATTAAATAGTATAATTATTACTCAAATTAGCAACTAGCTGGAGTATTTAGGAAGAGTATTTAGGAAGTGAAAAATATACCTGTAACTTGAAAGTATTTATGACAAAATGTATGAAATAAGTAAACCTCCAATTAAGGTTCAATAAATTGATTAAAGTGTTTTTAGCTTAAAACTGGGTAAGTAAAAAGAGATAGTGTGTCAATGGATAGTAATATAATATTGATTGCAATGACTATTGTTACGCAATAAGGTGGCTGTTACATGATCCACAATCTTCTTAGAACTTGTAGAAAAATTGAAATTAATAAAATACTCAAATATATGTTTTTTGCTGATAATTTCGGAAATGTATTGCATTATTGAAGAAAGTATACCTACCTATACACCATTTTATTTAGTACTCTCAAAGCCATTGATAAGGGGACAACAAAAACGTAAATTTCCTTCTTTTAACTTCCCTAAATCCAAAATGGGATTCTAGAGTCAAAGGATTATTCGAACTAGACTGTGGATCGGTGGGTGATATAAGTACGGTATGCATGAGTGCATTATTGGAAGTTGTTCAAGGAAGTAGAACATGTGTAAATATATCCAGTAAACCCACTTCTCAAAAAAGGCATTGACTGGCTTCAGGAAACCAAGTGCATTCGAATTCAGAACAAAAGTTACGATTTAAATAAATCTCGCCTCAAAAACTTTGAAAAGGGATTCTTCTCAGAACTAAACAAGACAAGACACAAACAACTAGAATGGGATTACGTTCAGGCCGACGAGTGGATTTATTGTAGACTTTTCTTGAAAATCTCAAAAAAACAAGTTAATCTAATCTAACCCTAAAACTCTTGTAAAAATATTTGTTTGTGGTCAAATTTCCAGATGAAGAATTTTTGTAAATTCAGTCCCATACCGTAATCTGGCACTCCTCTCGCTTACATGTTAATTATTCGGTATGAAAGGCATGCCCAACTTTCGTACATCATTGTTTGTTGTGTATGGTGTGTAAATCATAGTGGATGAGCTAATTTCGAGGCCGTCTTGTCATGCAAATTTTTGGGGTTTGAATTGGCCAGAGCCTTTGAAGTCTTTTTACCTTGGTTTCCGCTCCGCTGGACGTACAAGATTCCATCCGGGGTTGTTTTGTGGCCCGTTTGATTATCCAGCTACATTTCCATCCACATACGTGGTCGCAATAAGGAGACCAAGGGTGAATGCGAGTAAATCCTAAATATGTGTGCACAATTTTGCTAGACTACGAAATGGCTGGAAGAGATAGAAACTGGAGAAAGGTAAAAATTGGACATTCGCTGTTGAAGTTGAATGCATCAATTTTTGTTGAGAAAAGAAACCAAGCCAAGTCACAAATCGAAATGACACCCACCAACCAAAGCCTACAATCCGCAAAGAGTACATAAAACGGATGAACCTGTATGCTCCCTTATATCGGCGAATAATGTTGGATACCAACCTGATGGAATTCCCAACCAAAGACGTGGTAGCATGTGATTCATTTTAGTGGAATTGTGCCATGTATAACATATGCAACACTCATTCTCTTCTTGAAAAGAAAGTTGTTGGCCGACGACTGACTTCATTTCTCAACAACTTTTCGACTTTTACCCTCTGAAATCCCAAGCAAACCTACTGCTTCGTTGACTGAATCTAAGCCTCATGCACTTATTCAACCAAGTTAGTGGACGTGAACAGATAGGAATGAAAAATCCACCACCACTCAATTATGCATTACAACAGGTTTCATCTCCCGACTTTTTTCTCCGCTTCAAAGGTTCCCACATCTATCTATGTACCTGAGATCAAGGAAAGAAGAATTTTTCCTTTGGGCTGCTGAAGAAAAAAAAGGAAGAAGGACACAATTCGAGTCCTACAACCACTCCCTGTTTTTCCACCCACCTTTTTACGACCCAGTTTAAAATGGCCTCGATTTTCTGTCCCATACATGCAATTCACTACTTTTTTGGACGTGGAAATACATATGTAACACGGCTGATTGTTTCCATCCAAGAGGAGGTGAAAGTCATAAAACACTTCAATAAATTGGAGATGTATAAAATTTTGAAAAGGACAAAACTTTATTGATTTCAATTAATTTTACTGCAACATTCCAGAAATGCTGATACGATAAAATGCTGCTAAACTGGATTTGTCCTATTTCTTCAGGATAATTTTTTATGTCGTATACATCGCAATGCAGGACCCTCAAAATGGGAGCACAGCCGTTAAACTGCGCATTTTCAATCAATAATTTATCGCAGTTATTTTTAACATGTTAATCTTATCCTGTCAGTCATTAAGAAGTACCAAGAAATGACGTATTTATCTTGAATTGGAATATCCTGACGGATAACAAAACTGGATAATTCATAACTGTAAAAAACTGGCAGGGAATGCTTCACAGCATTCAGCTAAAACTTGACTTGAAATCACTAATCAGAGCACAAACCAGTAAAAAGAAGATAAGTGTTCCAGCTCTGGGAATATGAGGAATTTAAGTTTTATCTTAAAACTGCATATTATTATGTTTAAAACGCTCTCCTAATCCAAATTATAATTTAATGCTCTATTTAGTTAGTCACGTAACATTGTACTTAATTGCAACACGTGGGTTTATGTAATAAGTCATTGTAGGTAGTGTTTTCTGATTTATTGTTTATTTGAAGTGACAAACTTCATCACAAATTCAACAAAGTATTAGTTCAATCTACAATTAAATGCATCCATGAATTAAAAGGATAAATATGAGATGAAAAGTTCCGACAAAATAAGAGCTGAATTGTAACTATGTCGCAGGCCGACAGACAATTTTATGATAGATAATCACCGCAAACCTTTAATCCGTTGTACATGTCAAATAGTATTAAAACCTGGGGTACCACTAATCCTGGTCATAAAAACGATGCATAACGCAATAATTATTCAATAATTACTGAACCACTTCATTCCAGTAATTTTTGCACACGCAGATCTCACCTCTGCATTTAACCCTACAACCTCGTTATTCACCCTCATCCTTCTTGATTCTTTTGATAATATGTTGAGGTCAAGTGTACACTGTCGTCAAACCAGGATTTGCTCCAGATCATGGATGAATTGCTTAATTGGTGTCATTAAAAGTTATCTTCGACCCTTGACACGGTCATTCCGCGTTATCATTCAAAATTATGCGCATGCACCTTAAATCACGTACCCTAACCATTTACGTTAACTATAAGAGCTATTTATACCACTTTTATCACAAGTACAACGCTCTTAAAATATCATTAATTTTAATTTTGTCAAAGATTATCAGAAAAGACGCAAATTCCTTTGCTACATCTTTTCACAATGTGGCCCAATCCAAATTGAGTAAGAACAAGGAAGTGACCCATCAAATATACAAAAAATTATGTCAGGTGACGCCAAAAGTGAGACATTATTGGCAGTTGTCAGAATCGGAACATGTTCTTTTTATTTTTTCAGTCGTTTAAATCAATTTCGTAATGCTAAACTTTAGCTCTTCGTCATTCGTATGTGAAATTGCTCATTACAAATTAGGATAATCCGCCTAGGTTTCAAGTAAATATGAACATTAATAAAACTTTTAAAATACGAAATGTTAGCAATTATAAGTTTATATTATCCAGCTGCATTCAGTGTAAATAAATAATTAAATAATCAGATGAGGAAAATTGTTGCAATTTTGTATTTTGCAAATCTCTGCAATTTGTATATTATGATGTGTTCTCGGCAAACTTTTCGAGTACTTTTATTGAGTCATACAATATCAGAGTGGAAAGGTTAAATGAATGAGCCCCTTGTTCTCGACTGCGTATACCACCAAAATTGCACCACTTCAGCAAGGAATATGTAGCTTCGGGTGAATTTGGAGTACAAGTAATTGGTGCCATTGGAATGACGTTGGATTGGTCGGTGGATTGGTTTTTGGTAAGGTTGGTTTAGTTGTGGTGCCAATATGTTACTCGTATATGACTGCAATGTGACATGACGCGACCCCTCAATGCTCTACAGTGTATACAAGTAAGTATCATACTTTTCCCTTCGTACCTATCTAATTGGGAGATTAAGGAGACTACGGGGCCTATAAATGAGCTTCCACTTTGAACTCTGGATTGACAAGCAGAGTGATCCTCGACCATTATAGAGCTTCGTAGTGGCAGTAATCTTTCCGAAGTTAAACATTTAGCAACTATTTTCGGTACCGAAAGAGTTACCCGGGTATCAAACCAGGCAGCTTTCAGTCCGATCAAACCAAGCTACCACTTGTCAATTATTGACGAAGTATCCGATCCAACGTTCAAACCATCTTTTGACTCAAAAGAACAGGATTTCTATCCTGTCCGTTGAAGACAAGGCAGATTCACAACTTGGATTTTACTCCGTCTCAAATTTCTCGTTCCGGTTCAACTACGTTACCAAGATGCCTTCAGGATACAGCTTACCGGTAAATTGTTATATTATTAGGCTTGCTTGGAGGAAAAATATTCATTAGAAATCAAAAGATTATGTGATTTTATTCCTTAATAGATATGTACCGCTTATAAAATTCATTAGCTGGGCGTGATTATCAAAATCCTCAAATCTTTTTCGTCCCTACCTTTAATAAGCTAATATAAGGTTGCTCCCCATTTATCCATATAGAATAGTTAAGACTTGTAAAAATCCTAATGCGAATTGTCACTATGTTGTTTTATCGGTCACATAATTTTGCTTTTTTCTATGTCCCACAAAGAGTTTTCAAAGGACTTCAGCAAGTTTAGTTTCTGTAATTCCCATGAAAAATTAATATGACACCGACTACTATCTAACTTGTATATTCTCAATCCCTCTTTTATGACGCAACTATATACAATTGTACTGATATACTGAAACTAGTCTTTATGTTTGCTATACTTTATATTTTCCAGTTGTCCGTCGTGGAGATGATTGATCCATCGGAACATCTCAGACCTGAAGAAAAATTCGCTGCAAAACCCCTCACGGCTTTCAGAGACTATACAATCGATGAAAATGACCCGATAAAGGAAAGAGTGAGAAAGACTTATCTCGATATGCATACCAATCAAACGGTAGAATTCGTACAGGGAAGGATTGGTCGTTGGTCCGGCTTCAATACATTCAAGGTTTGTTTTTAAACGGCAAGATTACATTTTGATTCACTTGTTCATAATTGCTGGTTACGTACTATAAGCACACAATTAGGTTTGGAAAGTACAAAAGTAAAACACTAAAGCAGAGTAAAAGTGAAAATGGGAATTGAGACATTAGTTGTGAGCCATTATTTGGGGAAAGTAGTATTTGGCTCTCAAAATTTAATTTCAATATTCGATCGAATGAAATTTGCGGATACATAATATTTTTGAGATAAAAAGAGGCATGTCATGATGCAAGGCTTTCGAGTTATTTGAAGTGCAGAAATTGATAGGAGGAGTTGAATTGAGTTGCATATATTCATGAGCTTGGTAACAAATGTGGATTGTTGGAGGGGTCATATTTTACCAAGACATTCCAACTGGATTCACTGGATTCACAACACCACACTACAAACACTGCGAGTTGAAATAGTTTACTTGGGCATCCTCACACGCTCAAAATATCGTTTGCTAGAGAATCTAGGCGAAATAAAACTGGGAGTTGCATTTGCTTGACCTCCACGTTGTTTGCAATACTTGTTAGGTGAAGGTTATCATGAGCAACGTTCTATTAATTATGGAAGATAACATCCGTTTCAATTACTTGTGCAGTGATTCTTACTTACTATTTACAATTTGGTTAATCTTGTGTACATAAAAAAGTAAGTAAATATAACCTTTCTTGATATATATAGGCTGGAATTATGACAGCATTGGAGAAGCTAAATGACCTCGTTGATGAAAGCGATCCTGACAACAATATCCCAAACATTGTCCACGCTTTCCAAACCGCGGAGAGGATCCGTCTTGAACATCCAAATGATGATTGGTTTCATCTCACCGGTCTTATTCATGACCTCGGGAAGGTAAATAAGCTCAAGAACAATCGAATTAAATGTGCTACGTCATTTTATTTATGCAACAGAAAGTTTTACTAAAACTAAAATTTGTATTCAATAGATCATGGCATTTTATGATGAACCACAATGGGCGGTCGTTGGTGACACCCACCCTCTTGGGTGTGCCGTGGGGCCGAATGTCGTTTACAGAGAGACAAGTTTTGTGGATAATCCCGACATGAAGGATGAGCGATACAAGTAAGTGATCAATTAGCAAGTAAAAGTTGGATGCCAGTACGTTCCATCCATTGTTTATCGGGATACTAGCTTTGCTGGAAATCCAGACAATGATGACCCACGATACAAGTAAATGCTAAATCAGTTTCGATATTTCTCAATTTTCCACCACCCGACTGCAAACCTTAGTTTACTTCAACCGAGCCATCTCTCGATACCAACTACTTTCATGGGGAAACAGTGTGATTCTTTGTAGTCAGAGTTCTCTAACAGCCCAGCCCTCTTTTCTCCCCCTTTTTCTTTGTTGCGCATAAGTTTCGTCTCATGCATTGCATAAAGAGAAAAACTTTCTATTTTTTCATGATTTTATTTTATTTTAGCACTAAATGCGGAGTGTATGAGGAACACTGTGGGCTTTCCAATGTCATGATGTCCTGGGGTCACGATGAATATATGTATCGAGTTTTGGTTCATAACAAGACAACCCTTCCCGAGCAAGCTCTGTATATGATTCGGTAAGATTTTGACTATGGACATTGGTCAAATCAATATCCATAAGTTATTTGAATGGAAGGAAACTTTATACTTGCATGGAAATAAAATTATGATCAATATTTCTTTTTTCAAGATTCCATTCCTTCTATCCATGGCACTCTGGTGGAGATTACAATCACTTGTGTGATAGGAAGGACTTGGAAATGCTCCCTTGGATTCGGGAATTCAAGTAAGTGCCCAAAACGGGCCGACTCAATATTGTATTGGATTAAAAGTTGTTGTACAGACATAAAGATTTATAATCTTGTTTTTAACTAACAGCAAGTACGACTTGTACACCAAAAGTGAGGAAATTCCGAACATCGAATCACTGAAACCTTACTACCAAAACTTGATTAACAAGTACATTCCTGGAGACTTGGAATGGTAAATAAGATCAGCCAACGGGAATTAAGGTATTCCTAAGAAATGAATGAAAGACTTTAATAATTTTACTTTGTACACTGTATTTTTCACTTTTCTTTACATTTTCTTTACACACTTCATAGCTATAATCATAAGTTTATCAAGAATGAGGAAGTTCTTGAGATGAAAAAGACAAAGTTTACCATAACTGTATTTATCTTTTTCTTTATTTTAAAAAAGTGATTTTCCAACGAATGAATGACGCACAACTTATTACTACAGTATAATCTAACTCCTTTTGTTGCTGGCCATAATAGCGCCCATCATGAAGGAGATTAAATATTTAAAATTAACAACTACGAATAACTAAATACCGCAAATATTGTGGAATGAAGTATAGTACTTTATTGATAAAACTTTGGGAATAAAAAACTAATGCTTGCAATTCTGTATTGATATCATTACGCCAAAAAAGATACAAACTTAACACTACACGAAAACCTTAAGTAGCTTCATGCACCCTTTGCTGCGGCTATGCTGCCCATGTCTTTTCTTCCAACCTTTTCTTTTCCAATGCCTCCATCATTCCCGACTGAGTAGAGAATTACAGAAGGAAATCGGCTTACAAAAAGTCGAACTTTTGCTCCGTAATTGCAAAACAGCCTTTCTCCGTCCAATTACCCCCTACTTACCAACTGTAACATGGCATCACATCCCAAATTAAAGTGATTGGGATTGTACAAATATTAGGATATCCGGCTACAAAACGGGCAGCGAAAGTGCAGTCATGTAATTGTGAATCTCTGTGCCTTTGAAAATCACAATGCATGAACGTCCCTCATAAAATACAATATGTAACGCTTTCGTCATCAGTCCTTGGAGTAAGTAGGCAGGATTTATTTTTAAATCGACAAATCACTTGATCCTTTTGGGAATATAATAAAATCTCTTCTTCCTCTGCGGCATCCAGTCTCTCGTTGTTACTCGTTTCCGCAAACAACTAGCAATTTATTCTGGAACACTACTTTGTTTTTCTAACAATTGACAAATCAAAGATTTAAGGGGATGATTGATTAAAGTCTTTTTCCAATTGGAAGTTTACTTTTCTCTGAACACTCGTGTTTAAACATTAGGAATTAGGAAACCTACCGTATGTTGTATAAGTCTGACATTGATTATAAAACCACTGCATTCTGTTCAAGTGAGTTAATCATGTTCAAAATGTTTTTAAAAAATGCATTTTTCTAAGTATATTATTGCGAAAAATTATCAACAATAGTTGAATGAATTAACAGCTAACAAAGCGCCGTCAATCTGGTAGCTTTATTCTTCTGTAATTGCAAGGATTAAAGAATCCATACAATTTCTATAATGTTTACCAAATTGGAGCCGTTACTTCAACAGTCATGCACTAGTTCATCATTACTATTATTATCATATCTCGAGTGGTGTTTTGGTTATTAACGCTGGTGAATGTAATAAGAATTTAATTAGGGCTGAATGAGGAGATTAGCCCTCGGTGGTCGAATCTGATGCTGAGACACGAGAATGAAGAGAGCAGAGAGCTCATGAGATGAAATTACGAGACTGCCTGGATGCGATTTGGGACAACATTCATCATGCCTTTGAACTTTTCTCACAAACAAAACAAAATGAATAAAACAAGGAAGGGTCCCCCACTCTGGTTCTCATATCTTGTACATGAAATGACACAGTATTCCGCAGGTACCTGTCTAATTACATACACTTGTCATCTCGTCATATTAAGTTCCATTCAACACGAAATTATTCCATTATTGCTTTCCGCTTTGGGTGATGTGCTGACCTGATCAGTGTATATAGTTGCACAAATAAATTTCTGCAAACAAGCATAACGAAGTAGCGCATTATATTGCATAGCTTTGATTTCATTTAAAATTTTGAACCTATAAATGACTGCAGCAATTATGAAATTATGGTCAATCTCAAGCAATTTAGGACAGACGGACAGAACATTTCCACAAAACGGCTCCAAAAATACTTAACAAAGCTGAAAATAGCCCATGTTTTGTTTGCAAGTATGCTGAAATCACTTCACAGTGTTCACTGAACACTGTTCAGGGAGACTGAAAGTACAATTTTTCCAAGGAAGCAAAGGGATGCCTTGTAAAAGGGCGATCTCACAGACTCAGTTGGGGTGAATCATGAAATGAACGGGTAGGACGACAGAGGTAATTTAATAAGTTTGGTGAGAGGAACATATTGTTGAGTTATTATTGCATCCAGAACTTCTTTTCGAAGCAATCTCTCCAATCAACTCGCATTATCAGTTCATTCCGCGCTTTTACTTTCATTACTCTCGTCATTGTTGTGTCGCCTCTTATTTACATCCCCTGGAGTGGATAGAGAGAGACCATCATACACGATGACATATGAGTTAACTCAATCCTAATTCCTAAATTCACTCGGAATGGAGCCAATAATTTCATCAAATCAAATGCCAATTCTTCCAATCTCGCTTTCTCTTGTCAAATACTGCCGATTCAATTAATTTTGTGTAAAATACGACATGACATTTGCTATGAGATACTCTGATGTTGAGAGAGAATATGGGAAGTTGTGGCAATGTGCAGGTTATTACACACTTATATTCATGAGTATTATTTGAGCGGAGAAAGTTTGAAAGTCTGAAACCGAAACAATGCGAGAAAAATGAAACAGTAATTGATTAATACAAGTTATTTTCTATAATCGACTGCAAGAGTTTGTGGCAAGAAGAGAAGAGAGCCAGGTCCTTCTTATTGGTTCCCGAGTTCGATTCCTTGGATGCATTTATTCCACAGAAATACCAACTTGTGTTGTGATCTGCCCAAAAATGCTAAATTGTGGGGTTTGATAGGTTTTTTTCACAAATTTTCCTGACCGAATTTCTGGGCGTTTTTCTGTAATGCCCATGGCTTAACTCGCCCCGACAACTTTTTTTTGTACAAACGGAATCGGAGGAAGAAAAATAGGTGAGATGTCCAAAAGCCAGCAATTTTTAATGAATAATTTACGTATCTGATTGTGATCTCTATGAAATATTCATCCTTTCATCAAATCGTCAACTAAATGTGAAATTGCACCTTCGGCAGCTTGTAAAATCTTCACATTTTCGATTCCATATCTTTACATCAACTACTTTTTTCTTTATTACTTGCAATAATCAACATTATCTCCTTAATTCATATTGACAAGAAATGACATTTTATCATTAAATCGACAACAATGACTAGTTTGGGATTCCTTTCATTCAATTCATCACACACAAAAGTAACTGACACTTTAGTTTAATAATACTGACAACAATGTGACTATTTTTCATTTGGATTGGCTCATTCACGGAAGTCCTGATCAAAACTAGATTGTTACTGGTTTATTCCTTTTTTAAAGCATGACAAGAGGGTGATGTTGCAAAAATACTGGCTTGCTATGATGTTGACCCGTGGGGGTCAGATTGGGCCCATCCTCCGAGGAAACGATGTCAATCTCATCCTCCACCTCACTCGTTTCATCCCCACCCCCATCCATTTCTTCCTCGTCATCCTCAAAATTCGTATATGACCTTCGTCCCAGTGATGACAGTCGTTTCCTTTGGCGAAGTGGGTGGGGTTGTCCATACTCATCCACATCATGGTTATCTGATGAGGAGGATGATACCAACGCCAAACTTCTCAATAGCCCTCCACGTTGTGAAAAATCCATTGGAGCTTCTGTCGTAGTTAAAAATGAATTTTTAGTAATTAAAAATGCAAATTAACTAATTATCATAAGAATATTTTCTTTCCAGGATAACTAAAAAGCAAGAAATGGAAAACCACAACAAACAGAGCAGGCCGAGTCCTCGCACCTCCTATTGCTCAGCTGAGAAGGTGTTGAAAAAGCTTCCTATCCTTACTGTGGAGAAAGTCCAACTAATCTAAAACTTACCACCAACAGAAGAATCCATTCTACCCCCTTCAGAATCTCCACCAGAAGAGGACAACTTTTTCCTATCTCCACCTTCCGAACTGGACAAACTGCTTTTCCTCAACTCCTTCTTTTTCTTCATGCGACGATTCTGTAGTTAATAAATTCGTCCAGTGGAAATGACATGTTTTTAAATGAGTTCGAAATTAGTGTTCACCACTATTCAAATCTTTTTAATCATACCTGGAACCACGTTTTCACCTGAAATACATGAAAAACGTCCTTATTAATATTGCTTTGCAGGATTTTATAAATTTCTGCAGTTCAACCTGAGTCTCTGATAGATTGAGAGCATTGGCCAACTCAATCCTTTCTGGAGTACTTAGATATCGCTGGGCTTCAAACCGTTTCTCAAGACCATTTAATTGCTGATCACTAAAAACTGTGCGAGCCTTTCGCCTCCGACAATGCTTTCCATTGGGATCACCTCCACTGAATAATGAGCTAAAGGGAAGGCCTGCAAAGTAAAAAAAAACAATTAAAAACTGCACAATCGTCTCATGTTCCCTCAAGTTCTGTCAGTTGGAGTTACTGTCATAATTAATTACGAGTCACAAATTTATTAAACACAGCTCTGCTTATCATTGCGTGTATTCATGCTTACATATTATTTAGCTTTGTCCTACTTTATTGTCCAACCCATAATAAAATAATCCAACGAATAGATATCTCGTCTTGGGTGTCAATCATCTCTTTCCCGGTGTCATATCACCCCTTTGTTCATAGCATTTACAACATTTCCTGGTTACATAATACCATGAGAATAAGTAGAATGAAATTGGTAATGCAACTCATTTCATGGATTTATTTCCCATAATGTGTGGGTGTCAAATCATTCTTTGTGAAAGTAAACAGATAAATAATGCTTAAACTTCAACCCATGTTATGAGAAAGAAAGGAATGAAAAAAAACTACGATGATCCCTTAGCCTCGTCTAATTGGGTGTAATGAGATGCGTTTTCAGCTTTTAAACCAGAAGCAGCTCGAGTATTGAGGGAGTGCCACATTATAATTAGTGTATAATGTGACATGCACGGATGGAAATCCCCCTGTCACTTCTCACAGCAAATCAAAACTTTAGTAATCCGTCAATACAAACACCAACATAGAATGGGAGTGAAATGAACGGACGAAAGGAATCGCGGATGGTTGGTACGAAATGAATGCGTCAATTTTGTTGGGTGATGGTGGTGGTTACTTTACTTTACTAGGGGATTGAGATCGTGGATAATGATGATGTAACATGATCTCCCACCAAGAGTGCACTGCACGTCAGCAATCCCATTTTAATGAATTGACAATTGATTTGGTCGAGTGACAGGACAGCCACATAGTTCATTGCATGAAAAAACGCGTAATCACAAGACGTGCACGCATTCCTAATTAATTACATGTTGAAGTTGCTTGAAAGATTTAAGTATATGCTTTTGTTTAAGATGCATTTTTTGGATTATACTTATCGTATTGCATTTTTTGACTCTGATGCTTAACTGAGCTTTCTTATTTTCATTTTAGATAGTCACGACTCTTCTGCATAAACAAACACAAGTGCAGAGTTTGACATGTTTCCTGCATGCGTGAGGTAGAAGGGATGACCTTTCATTTTCTTTTACCCTTGCACATATTTGTGTGGAGATTAGTGCCCGAAAATGAACCTAATGCGTTCCGGTTGTAGATGCGATTGTGGAAGAAGAAAGGAGTACAATAGGTTGACCTTTGAATATAATGGGTTTCGATTAAATAGTTGTAGACCCATTAAACTCATTCGAAAAGGAAAATGCCAGCTTAAATTATGCAGTTTTTTTACCAAATATTTTCTTATTTATAATGTTACACTAATCAGCATATACGGCAGTGCAGAAGTAAATCTTAGTAAAAATTATAGAAATAGATAATAATAACATGGCTTTCTTTCGCATTTTTCAACCGATTCCGAATGGAATAATATAAGAATTAGATAAAATCTAATAGGACTTCATTTCAACATTGGAAATAGTTCAACTACATTTTCGAATAAAAATTAAAATGCTCTGTGCATAAATATTATTGCAAATCTCATTTCCAGTCTGGTTGTGAAATATTTTATGTAATTTTCAGTTAAATGTTCAATTGTCTTACCTGCCGCAGCCAAAAAAAATGGGTGTGTTGTAACATCCGGTCTGGGAAAGAATGGATGGAGAAATGCTGAATAAGATGCCAATCCACTGGACTCATTGTTGCTGCAACTTTTTGATTGAGAAAAGTGAGACGGATGGTCAATTCCCCCGTTACTATGCTGTGAAACATATCGTTCTCTGGAAGCGAGGACGTCTCGGGCCAAGTTCTGTAATTTCAACATTTATCAAATATTAAATACTTGTCAATCAAGGAGTACACAAACCCTAAAAACTATAAAACTCAGCAGTTAAATTTGCCACATTAAAAAATAGAAAGTTCACCAACCTTCGGTCTCTGGAACAATATATCATCAATTAAAAACGATGTAGAGTTACTTGTGAGATTTTTGGTTGATTGTTGCAAAGAAGAAATTGTCTCACTTTCACTTCCATCACAACTAGAGCTGTTGCCTCTGCCACTATTCTCACTCCGAAACATTTTCATCGTTAAAAGGTAGATATCCTGTATGAATCCACAATACTCCACTGTGTTTGTCCAACACTCAAATATCTGCAACTGACCCTTAAAAGTTTGCTGTGCTCACATTTTGAATGCTCTGGAGCATGATTGTGAAGATAAGCTAGTAGATAGATATGGATTTTGAAATAGAAATCGACTAAGCGGAGGTAACCCACAGAAGATAACTTAACTTCCCAGTTACCGAGATAATGGCGCAGTAGTGGGAGCCTATTGGTCCTTGCCCGTGACAACGGAAGGACTCCGCCTACACCCCGCCTCACTATCACCACCCAAATCTTCAAATAATGAGCACTTTCTCCAAAACACTTTCACTCAACTCGTCCCTCATCCATCCATCCAAAATGCTCACTCCCCCCGATGGAGAACAGATTCGTCCTCCACTAACAAGTAAAGTGCAGAAAATCACTACTCCTCTTTCCTTATACGAAGAAAATTTATCTGGATAGTCGACAATCAAGGGACAAGGCACTCAAAGAATGTGAAATAGATTTGTGGAGTGGGAACAAGTAGGAAAAATAAGCTCAATGGTCTTTCTACACAAAGTTTGGCTCTGCTACAATTCCTTCAGCAAAATGCACGAATTCGTATGAACAAATTGCTGGAGTCATTCAATTTCAAGAAATTTTCACATTCATTTACATTCTGCATACCAAAATATCACTTGCTTCTATACTTTTGTGCATCAGCTTTCTACATATTTTCAGCTTATGTAAATTGTATATATGACTATACAGATCTGATATACACTCCATCATATTACTCAAATTTTATGATCGCCTTCTTCATAGTTTACAGTCAATTGTATGCAGGCAAGTTCTTTAATATAAACTTTATATTTGTCGAGGACAGCAGGATTTCTTAATGATAGTAGAACCTCTCGTAATACGTAAATTTTTGATACGAGAAGAGATTTTAATCAATCACAGTACATCCAATCTTCATTTTATTATTTCTCACGTTTAACACCAAAGAAATATAATTTTCCTGTTGACATATCAGATGTGAATGTAAGAATGGAACCCTTACACCGAGCATGCTATTAATGAGGCAAGTTGAATCATCGTCTTTTCCCGTTACACATACTTATGCAACCAACCTTTAAACTTGATTCACTTCAGCACTCTACTTGTCCGTGTCGCTTTAGTCCAGAGTAGAAATTTGTGGTTAAATTTAATAAAGGACCGCAATTAATACGTTTAAGATGCAAGATAAAGCAGGAACTTGGCAGAGATGAGAAATAATGATGGTAGTTGAGATTTTGGTGCTACTGGTTTGCTGCTGGTCTCTGTCTCCCTAAAGTGGCCATTAGAGGCGAAGAAATGTCAGCCAAATGTCAACCGCTATACCACGAACCGTTTATGGGACATCCAAACCTCATACTTCCTCAACTAACCTAACCTCACTCGCTCAATCACCTCTCGTCATGAATAATAAGAACTTGTAAATGTTATCCATCTAGGCTAAAGTCAATTTTATATTTCAGACATTGCAATGATGAGACATACATACAACTACGACCTTCACAGCCATGTTCCGACAATGTTTAAGGAACAAAAAATTATCACATAAACGACATTGATTAATCAAAGTTGGCCTCACAAATTGTATGAACTATGATTTTTGGTACTAGTAGTTCCAAAAAATATACCGACTGAGAAAGTATAATAGATATTTTACTGTGTGATTCAACCAAATTAACTCCACTCCGTTGATCTAAGTATGCAAAGTATTTGGGTACAATATTTCTAACTACTTGCAGGGCAAAGTATAATTCGAGTGAAGGTGGAACATTGCCCAAGGCGCTGATATTTACATCTAAACGGAGAAAGTTATATTTTCCTTCAAACCTCGTATTCTTTTAAACGGTGTCAATCAAAATAGTAATTCATTTTTTTGTTATTTTATTATAATTGAGGAAACTAGACCAATTAATATCGGAAACCAACTGAATTGGCAATCAAAGGAAAACCATGTTTCTGAAAAACCCAAATAAACCAGTTAACGACAAATTAACGGCAAATTTGTTTCCTTATCATGGCCTCGGTTGAAATAATGTTATAATTGAGACATTTTGTTTTCAAACTGTTTTTGTGTTTTGTAAATATTTCAGTTGCATTTTATAGTCCCAAATTCCATGGTCGTCTTCATATTCATATTAACTCTATAATGGATACATGCAAAGTTTTAGTCTAAGGATAACAATAAATAATAATTCCGTGCAAAAGAATTCTAAAAACCTTTATTTAAAATTTCTCTTATCGCTAGTGGAAGTGTGTATGAAAATTTTAGAAGGATGCATGCAAATCATCAAGTTCTGGATACTGCTAACTCAGTAAAAACAAATTTTGGAATCGTGTTTTAGTAAAATGCAGAAGGGCTCATAAAGTTAGTAGTTTGGCACATCAATCTGTTAAACAGAGCTGTTTCATGAAATACATGTCGTATGGATTAGTAATATTATTAAAAAGGATACTCGGCACCCTAACCCTAAAATATGCCACTACAAAATAATTTCACCCCACTACATATAGTCAAGTGTTCTTCCCAACAACACCGGTGTTTTCAAGGATCTGATCCGGAACAAAAATCAAGTACCTGCCGCACAATATGTCCACTTGATCACAATCGCAGAAGCAAATAAATGTTTTTTTTTATTTCGAAGGTGCAATTAATAAGCCTCGTGGAATTAGGACGACATGAAACGGAATAAAACCGAGATTCACTTTCTATTGTTATTATAATAATAGACCTTCAATTATCGCTGGGTGCTTTTCCTTTGATATTGCACCCTGTAATTGTTACTGATCTTATCTACATCTGCTTGGCATGCATTATTGCACGGTTATTTATTTACGAATCTTATTTTATCGAAATAATATTTTCCTATGCATACTTGGGGGCATAACGAGACAAACTTTAATTTACGGTATAATTATTTTGTTGGTGTGCACGATGTGCAACTCACAAAACTAAAAACCAAGCTATTAGTTATAAGGAGCTTTACATAAGGACAGGTTGAGCATTCAAGTGAGATCCATCTTGCCATTCGATTTTATCAGTGCGGAAATAATACCGAATGCAGAGATAAAATAAGAAGTATAAAGTTGAAAAAAGTGAAAAACATGAAAAGTATGAAACACGCCACTCAATCGACAACCAGACCAAAGCCAGTCACCGAACAATACGTTTCATCATTTTGAGATGTAATTCAATTCGGTCCAATTTAGTGGAGCAATAAAGAAAGATGTTTCTCCTTTGGGCAAATACGTAAGCCAAATAGGATTGGAAATGGAAAATATGAATCTCTGACGAATTGAATGCAATAAATTGCACGACGCCTTTCATCATCCACTTTATGGAATCAATGGTACAATCAATCCTTTATTCATTCCGTCTAATTACTCATTTCAGCATCCAGGCACTCGGTAACGAACATATAATTAACCAATTTCTAAGCCTATTCTGCATTTATCACATTATCAACATTTTAGCCGATAGGACAAGTTTATGCCATGCTTACCGTAATGTTAAATGTTTCATAAAAGCTGCGTTTGAAGACAATGGGAACAGTGTACATAAATTACAAAATATACGTCAGTTGAAAAAACTTAAACAAAAAAATATTGAAGACATCTAAAATAAATTTCTCCTTGCACATTTATAAAAGCATTAGTATTATTTTCGGAACTTAGCCGTAACTACTAAGATTAAATCCTACCACCACAAAATAACTAATTGAGAGAAAAGTTGAACGGGGTTATGACACTTAAATATTTACATTTCTGGAATTTAATAACACATTAAATGAGCTTACAAAAAATACACATAGAACATCAACCAAATAACACTGCATTGTATCACATCGACGCATAATAACATCACAAAACCCATCCAACTGAACAATTATCAGAAATAAGTAATGCCATTATCTTGTTAATACAAAACTGAAAGGTTGTAATAAATTGTGCAATCGCTACAGTTGGGATTGTGCCACTTGTATAGAGTGACTCAGTTATCTCATCTTTGTTCACTTGTAAATTGACGAAGGCTGGCTGTACCTCCATTCGGAGCCATCTTCCGTGTCAGCACGTTCATACCGGATTTGCGACGAGGGTGCCATCAAAGCCTGCGTGATGGCTCTTCGTTTCACCAGAAACCCAACAATGGAAAGCCCGATCACCACCAATAAAATCCTGGATAAAATGAGTTACTCATAAGCAGCTCTCATTTTATTAAGAGCTCGAACTTACCCAATAACCAGAATGGTAACAGCAGCAGCTCTAATTGGGTCACCGTCCGTGGGATCGTACTTAGGAATTAAGTTTCCGTATTTTCCATTCGCATTTCTGCTACATCTCTCAAAAATTTTAGGCTCCTTAGTGAAAGTTTTGATTGATTTGCCTTTCATATCCTTCGGCTCAGCACAACTACAAAAAACGATTCATCAGAAAATATACAATATTTACGGTTTGAGAGAAAGCTTACGTGAGATCAGAAGTTAAAGTAGGATTGGACTCACTAATCCTTTCCACCAACTTAAGAACCATCCATTCCAAGTTACAGTCGCACCTGAATATGCAATAAAATGACTTCAGTATGTTTCATGCGTTTTTTGTTTATGCAACTTTTTTCCAAATCAATTAAATTCACCTGAATGGGTTATTTTGTATGTCAATATACTCCACATGCTCCCATGGCAGGAGAGCTTGGTCAAGTTGCTTAAGCCCATTGTCATTAAGATGGATCTAAAACAGGTTAAAAAACACATTAATTAAAATGCAAGACAAATTATTCTGATGCAAGTTCAACATCATATATAATATTTGCACATTTTTACTTCAGTAATTAGCCAGCCATCCACGTCTTGTTCTTTGACCAAATCCTCAAAAGCTCCATCGTCAATTTCTTTCAGCAATGGATTGAAGGCCAGGACAAGTTTCGTTAAATTTTTCAGTGGCGTGAATGCAAACTGCTCTATCCTTCTCAAAGTGTGCATGTGACAAATTCGTAAGTCTACCAATTTGTCTAAACCCTGCAATGACAATGTTCGGAAATAACGTATCCAACACAGGAATAGAATAGTAGTAACGCATTTGTCCAATATTATTGTAACATAATTAACGAATAGAGCGAAATATTTACCTGGAAAGAATCTTTATCTAAAGTTTTAAACAGGTTTCCATTCAAATTAAGGACTGTGAGCTCATGAGTATGAAACAACTCTTTTGGAACCGTGGTGAACAAATTATAAGACAAATCCAAAGAACCAAGAAACATTAAGTCGTGCAGCATTCCCTCTGGTAAAGTTGAAATTGACGTGTTGCTCAAACCAAGGAACTGTAAATAACCAACAATCTTAAAAATCCTATTACTTAAATGAGTTAACACAAGGCTCTCTCACATTTAGTTTTGGCAGGTCACCAATAGCGTATTTACTATTCCCGTCTAAAGTTGTTAACGGATTATGACCCAGGTCGATAGTTGTGAGGCTGCCACAAAGATGCATTAAATCAACATACTTATCACTTATTACTATCTACAAATTCTACAATATAAAAGCCAATTGAACTTTAAATTTCAATAATATGACATACTGGTCTCATACAAATACAGTAAAATTAACAGAAGAGTCTCAGAAATGAAGTATCCCGAAATTGAACTTATTTACATAAATACATTAATTTTTTGCAGCATGTTATGCAAACAGAAAATGAAGTACACTAACCTCGTGAAATGATCAAAAGTGTCCTTTGGGATGCTGAATGCAAAATTTGATTTAATTTAAACTTTAATAAAGACATGATCAGAAATATTCAAAATGCTAACCTGTGAATATTGTTGTAAGACAAATTCAAATGTTTCAACGGCATTGGAAAGTATCCTGAGCTATCCGCCTTGAACTGTCCGAAAAATATCCCTTCCATCAAAGAGTCCGCTGTTAAACTGTTATGTGCCAAATTTAGTAACTCCAGGCTCAGAAGATGGGAAAAAGCGGATGACTCAATTGACTTTATTTTGTTATTTTGAAGTAGGAGCATGGTTATATTGATTGATGAAAAAACGGGAATATGTTCAATCTCATTTCCAACGAAAGTGACGGAGAGTGGTTCATTTCCTGTAAGATTAAGAGCAGCCAAAGTAACATTCCAATCGGACTCTTCCCAAAATGACTTCAGCTGAATGCCATCACAGCTTATGTCTATTGGAATTAAATCAGGGACACAATGACATAAATTTGGAACACAAAAATTGATTCCATCCTGACTTTCCGTCTGAATGGAATTAAAAAACAGCAATTGTAACACCGCAATGGCACAAATATTTGTAACTAGCCTACGCATTATAATAAACCAAAATGGATTAGAATCAGTAACACAAATTACTATTTTTCTGAAACAATTCTTCACATTTATCAAACAAAAGATTGCTAAAATATATAATATCAGCACCAAAAGTACAAATGGAAAAAAGCTAACTATATAGATTCTATCTTTTAAGTGACTGGTGGAGATGAAAAATGTGACATGACAAATCACTGGAGAAACTTTAACCTCCGTATTCAACGACGTGGCACAAAAAGCGCAAAAATGGTTTAAATTGTTAATAATGCAGTGTCCGTATCTCGTTTTATTTGTTCAACCTTATCATCACCCGCGACAAACATTAGATAACGATAAATGTGAATTTTTATTAACGCAGGATGCGTGAAATCATGAAATACAGAAAAACATGGCAAATCTCGCTAAAATTACAAATTTTCTGTTTTTGTAGGAAATGCACCAGAGGCCAATCAAGGCCAATACCTAAAATATCATTGACAATTTAACAACGAAAAGATAGTCACAAAGTCAACGAGGAAATTGAGATAATTTTTTTAGCTGTTTGAGTTGCTTGACGAGATGGGAAACAAAGACTTTTATTTATATTTATTATTGTTATAAGGTTTTTTTAAAGTTTCATTGAATTTTAACTTTAAATTTTTATTTTTTTTATTTTTTTGTCCATTTCTGGGCAAAATTGCCGGTAAATGTCATTCCGTAGGAAGTGTGGAGCCTAGCTGGAGCTTATTAAGCGACTTGCATATAGTGTGCAACAGTTAGCTAAGAGTTGTGTTGTCTGAGCGAGAGTAGATTCCCAGCATCCATGCTGGTAACCGAAATTGAGCATTTTTGGTGGTGGTGGTACAAGTTACTTGATAACAATATTGGTGGTATTGAGTGAGGGATATTCCTCGCTGTAGTTTGTGAATATTTATTTTTTCTTAAAGTACTTACTTTATAAACTCGTTACTTCAGCTGCGAAAAACCGCCTTCATTTACTAAAAATACTATTTATTTGTCTTATTTTTATGTCATAATTTGGTAATTTGCGGATATTTAAAAGCATTTATAGCAGTTTAATTCAAATACTTTTATTTATCTGTAGTTCAATAATAATGAATTCTGGAACGAAAGAACTTGAACTAATGCATAATATATAGTATCATACTCATTCAGTCACAAACATTCGAGAATAGTTATGCATTCATCTTATTTTTATCATTTTTTGTGATTTATTGATCATGTGCATTTCATAGCAAGTATCACACTTTTTTATATTGAACCATTTCACTGTAAAGAAATGCTCAATGATGTCTATGCAATCCATATTACATAAAACCATAATAATAATGATGATGAAAATAGGACGAAGAAAGATTTCAGGATTTAATTAACCCTTCGCATTACATATTATTGCTAAAAGTGCAAAAAATTCAAATGCAAACATGTATTTAAAAGTAAAATATGTTGTATGCAAACAAGATGTATCATTCAACACACATAACATTAGATTGGAACTAACTAATAATACGTATTAACTTGGTTGGTTACAGAGAGAGAGTTAGTGTACTGGAGAGAAAAACAAGTCAGACCATTCAATATTTATACCAGTTGGGTAAGAGTGTTGGTTAAAAGTTGCACGGGTGAGAATCCCAGCATCCACCCACGTCACCAAAACCCTGCACATTTCTGGTGGTGGTACCAGTTAAGCTG
>JAAXNX010000215.1:0-38794 GCA_036491905.1 Folsomia manolachei
TGAAGTGCAGGTTGGATTCATACATTGTAAAAATGCCAGTAAGCATTCAATATGAAGTGAAATGAAGTTAATGGTCATGTAAGTAAATATTAAGTAATAACTACATTAAGGAATTTGGGCTGATTTCATTTTCATTCCTGGTTTAAAATACTTATTTGTACTAAATGCAGGTAATCGTGTAAAAGATATTAGACGATGCGTAGCGATCGATGATTAGCTATTAATTGTTAGTTAGGGTTAGTGTAGCATACAATCATTAAATTGAGACGAGTGAACATGATCTGTAAAAACGATAAGCTTTTTGTTGGTTGATAAGTTTATGGTAGAAACCAATTGGTATTATTGGATTTTGTGCAAAAGTTCAGTAGCTTAAATTCCATCTTGCTGTTAACAATTTACTGTACATTAGCATTCAAGGAAGATCCTGACAAAAAATAGACATTCAAATCTTGTCGCTATTTCTGAACCGAAAAATAAGTATAGCCAAGAAATTACTGACAAATCCATTGTCAGCCAGACCCAGTATCATAGATTTGTATAAGATTGATAACTCAATATCATGTTGAACCCCATAAAATTCATGAACACAACAAAACAAAAATAACACATGCGGAATTCATCATCCATGAAATATCATTATATTTTTTTATTTGCTGCCGTTTAACCACTTCATAATATCTTTATATCGTGGTCAGACTACCGTCATTGGGATCTCTTATTTTGATCATTTTCTTATAAATCATGATCTAATATCATCATTCATTCGAGTTAACATTTAAAATTTGTTTCCGTATTTCACGCTATTTTTCTGACAAATTTCCAATTCCAATTAAATAAAGGAAGGCGTGCAAATAGTTACTTAAATCATACCAGAAACATTCTAGTTAGCAGACAGGTATATATTACACTTAGCATTATTATAGAGAGTGAAATTATTTGCTTGAGAGAAGACATATTATGCAGTATGTTATGCACTGACGCTAAACCATGAAATAAGATCAATATCGTATCCAAGTTTAAATCCAAGATATTTGCAAATTATCTTTTAATATCGGTCACTTCAGAATGAATGGGTTGAGGAATGCGTAGACTTTCGTAAAGTTAACTAACACACTAATTTATGATGTGCATAAACTTGCTTATTTCTCATTATTTGCAGTACCTCATGAATTTAGTACACGAAAATGCAATAAATGCGTTAGAAATGAAAAACAATTGAATTAAAACGCATGGATGCATTTACTTGACATGACACCGATTCCTTAATAAAGTTTTGATTGGGTTGGAAATTCCAACTTGGAATTGGCTGGTCGTGGTATTGAGATTAAAATAAATTTTTCTTGGCAGAACACATCAAATAATCGTGTCAGGCCAAGGCAAGGCGATGAAGATGAAACACAAACATACAGGACAATTGCCAGGATTCCATTTTGTAACCACATTTATTAGTTATACTTGGTAAAATCCAGGGCTTCGTGCTTATAATAAACACCGAATGTTAATTAATTAACCGTGATTTACTTGTTCGACAAGTAGAAATATAACGTGAAAGACTTGTCATTTTACATTAAGAGTAGTAAAAAGAAGACAAAAAATTATTATTGCTGTGAAATTTTGTGTCAATGTATAATCTCACACGACCCAGTAGATAGTGGATATCAATTCTGACCGTAGGAGATAAATTTAATTGGGAAGTAATTTCGTTTCAAGATTACCGATAAGTCAAAAGCGTAAAAGAATCGGTGTTGTATAATATTCCGCTCACGAACATAGCAGCGAACGAATAAATACAAAATTAATAATTTGATTAAATCATACTTATATTACTCCTAGTCCTAATCTGCACAATTAAAAAAATTCCAAAGCTTTCTTTCTTGGGCTTGTTTTCAAACCTCCAACCGATTTTCTGCTTAATGGAGTCAACCCTCTTCCGAAACCTGTTCTGGCTGATTTTTTACTTTTTAAAATCCCGGATGTTGGAGTTTTATTAGCGTCGTAAGGGATGGCAGGGCTCTTTGAAATCGAGGGCATATAATCGGTTGCCTCTGCAATTAAAAATAAATTAGCTTCCAATCTTGAAAAGATTATAAAATCTCGTTATTTCGAATTTTAAGGACGCATACCGTGTTCTAAATTTTTTGTTAAAACAAAATTAATTCGTCTTGAATTTCCTTCTGATGCACGTCCTCCACCCAGTTTTAGTTTTTTGCGGAGTATTTCACTATGTTTCATTGGCGTCAGGAAAGGGGGGCAGTCGGAAAGGCCTTCATCTAGTGCATTAGATTTTCCACTCAGAGCTCTTCCAAGACTTGTATTACTGGGACTGAGGCTTTTATACTTTCGTTTCGATATCTGCATTAAATCTTGACCGCCCCCAATAGATGTCAATACCTTGCCCGATCCTAAAGTTAAGGATTTCCTCTTCTTTTTCGGGAGTTGAATATTTACAACAGTATCTTGGCTTGGACTAAGAGTAAGACGTTGTTTCTTAGATTTAGGAGGACTTTGGTCAACGGAAACTGATAACTCTACGTGTTCATTTAACTCATCTCCAAATCCGTTCAAGTCGTCCGATTCAAATTCAACTACGGTTTTGTACTTTTTATTCTTTTTTAACTTGGGCATTGCTTCTTCTTGTTCCAGGAAAGAATCACCTTCCCCATCGTCCAACTTTTTCCTTTTCTTTAACTTTTTCTTGTTTGAAGACGGGCCCTTACAATCTACTGCAACTGCACCAGGAGACTTATTCTTATAGCCTGGCGATTTATCCATTTGTTCATCTACATAGCTTTCGTAATTGTCATCAATTTGATCAATAAAATTACTGTCATTGAGATAGACGGAGCTATCTTCGCTTCCAAGGGTGTCATCAAGTTGCTCATGTTGCGCAAGCTTCCTTGCATCACGTCGCCGTTGCTTCCTTGTTTTTCTTATTTTAGTTTCTGCGGATTCATTCACTTCTAACTCCAGCAGACGCTGCGTAGCTCTATCCAATTCTTGTTTAGGAATAGCAGGCTTCCAACCGGACCCTTCTTCTGGTAAAGCAAGTGGGTAGTTGCCTTGAACAAGATCTTTGAAGCTGTAAAATTCAGAAAAGATTTTATAGAGACGTTATTCAAGTTTTGGAAGAAAAATCACATACCTTGATGCCAGCGAATAAAGTTTCCCACGATTTCGTTTCTTCACTGCTTTAGATCCGCCTGCTTCCGTTAGTTTCTCAGCAAGAATGCCATAATCTAACTGAAGCTGAGGAAGGATAACGTCAACCGCTCCAGCTCGCGGATCCATAGGTCCGGGATCAGCGCTGAATACTTCATCTTCCCCCATGGCGTCATCATCACCTTCGCCATTCTCATCGCCCTCTTCATTGTCATCTTCTTCTTCATCCTGAATATAATCGATTCATTGATCATTGACCATTTAATTTTCATCCGAATTAAACTATGACAAAGTTTAAATTATGAATCCATCCACTTACCAAATCTTCCTCGCTGTCGTCCTCATCAATTTCCATCAAACCCTCCTGGTAGTCGATGCCCACATCGCTTTGCTTCATTAAATGATTGAATATTCTTTCCGTTAGTGCATCCAGAACACGGTCATCGTTATTGGATGCCATTTCTTCAATGAAGGGAGTTAGGAATTTGAGAACCTTGGAGGGTTTTAAACCGTCCGCACCAGCTTTTGCAAGTTCTTCTAGAAAGATATCAATGAAATGAAGTTGGAGACCCATAGGACATTGTGGAACCGGTTCTGGGGCTGGACCTCCTTTCAGAAACTTAATATCTGGATGATGATTAAAGACATAGACTCGTGTCGTCCTTAGGAATCCATTTACTAGTTCCCCGCTCCATTTTCTTGAAGACATTGTTTGTAAAGTTTTCCGAAGAAATCTACGAAACAGCTATATAGCAAAAGAAATAATACATTTTAGATTGGCTTCATACACATTTAATGGAATACTATTCTTGTGCTGCTTAACAAAACATACCATCATAAACTTGTCCAGCCGAAATCTATCGATCCAATTCCATTCTCGGGCCATAGTTCGAAAAAACCATTCAACAAATATGACGAGAATCTTGGGTTTGATGCCGACAATGGGTACCAAGTTGCTTATCTGTTCAGCCAGTTGTTCCTGGGGTAAAGGTTTATCCGCCATCCACATGCAGTAGAACAAAGCCTTCCAAACTCGTATAATGTTGGGTTCCACATCAGATCTTGTATCTAAACAAAAAAGAAAAGTTATATTTATTCCTATCTTATCAAATTTTGAAGTGCATTTTATTTGGCAATACCACTATCATCCGGAAATCTAAGAACCAATGTACTCAACCATTTTCGCAGCTTTCTCATCGTCTTTTTCCTCACATTTGGATCATTTCCGGCCAGTCGTCGAATCATTGTAATTTCCGCTGTGCTCATTCCCTCCACTAATGAGGATCCGCTAGCACTTCCAGGCCGGGGACTAGCCAGGGGTCCACCCCTACTGACAATTTTCTTCAGGGGAAGAGTTCCCTGCTTCATTTTCATCTTGATGACTTTCCCTGCTTTCACACTGTTCAATTTCAACTCGTCACCTCCACCAGCGTCCGATTTCCGTTTCTTTCTCTCCATTATAGTCAATGTTGGGGGTTCTTCAGGTTTAATCACCATTTAGAAAGGGAAAATGATAAGGGAATGAAAAATAAGGAAAGGGAAGGAGTGGAGGGATGGACGAGGAACAAGAAGGCAACCTGAAAATTACAAATCAATATTATTAACTAACAGGAACTTTAATTAAAAAATACAAACATAGTCAAAAATTAGTAACGAAAATAGATGATTACACTAATTTGGTGTTGAAAATTTTGCAACACTAACAAACTAATCACTAATAGGTCAGTTAAGGCTCAACAAAATTTTGATTTTTACCTGTAAACGTCCTTCAACTGATGTTCGGGGTGTGACTTACTAAAGTTACTAACAAAGGTCCAAAAGATAAGATGTTATCTACCAAAATTTCCAAAATTCACTGCTAGCTGAAGTTGATGGATAGCACGTTGGTGGCTGGATGAGAAAGTAGCGTGGTAACAGACACTACCGCGTTATAAGCACAACTCCAGCATCGCCCCTGCTCCACTTTATGCATGAGTGAATTTCGTAAATTTACGCAAAAAATGACGCAGAATTTGTATTTTTTAGTACTTAGTTTATTGCTATTCAGCAATGTTTATAATACAACAGTAAGAGCAGTAAGTTGAATAACATTCGAAAGGTAAAACGCTAAGGTTAAAGGAGTGCAAGTAGTAATACAACGAGTTGAAATTGAGAGCTATGCATAAAAATAACACATCAAAAAACAGGCATTACAACAATAAAGTTAAAATTGGTCAAATAATCACGAAGATGAAGATGATCTATGCCTGGATTTCTTGTCCTTCTTTGACTTTCTACTTTTACTATCTTTCTCTCGGCGACTCTTATCTTTTGGTTTCTTAGACCTATCTGAGGTTTTAGAATTGCTCCTACTCCTATGACGCCTGCTTCTACTTCTACTCCTCTTCCTATCCACACTTTTCCTACGAGATCGAGATCTTGATCTTGAGACACGTTTTTCTGATTTCTTTTTTGACTTATCAATCTTGAAACTACCACCACCATTTTTAGACTTGTCTGATGTTTTGGAACTGTCTGAGTTGCTCCTGCTCCGCCTATGTCTACTCGAACTTCTTCTACTTCTACGCCTACTCCTACTTTTACTATCGTCTACACTTTTACTGCGAGATCTTGATCGTGTGATACGTTTCTCAGATTTCCTTTTTGATCTTCCGTCGGGTTTGTTGGAGCTAAGGTGTTTATCATTTTTTGAGCTACCATTTTTAGATCTATCTGAAGTTTTGGAATTGGCGGAGCTGCTCCTACTTCTCCGGTGACGCCTACTACGGCTGCCACTATCATCCATACTTTTACTTCGGGATCTAGATCTTGAGACACGCTTCTCAGATTTCTTTTCTGGCTTAGCGAAAACTTCATTATTTTTAGTGGGGCGTGATTTATTTTTGTCTGTTTTGGAACTGCTACCACCATTTTTAGACCTATCTGATGTCTTGGAACTCTCGGAGCTGCTCCTATTGCTTCTACGCCTGTTCCTGCCACTACTACCATCGACACTTTTACTGCGGGATCTATAGACGCGATTTTCAAACTTGTTTTTTGGCCTTGTTTCGTCCGGTTTGGTAGGACGTATTTCTGGATTATCGATTTTGGAAGTAATTCCGCCATTTGAGTCCTGTACGTTGATTTTCATCTCCGCAGATTTTGATGATTCAATGTTTTCGTCATTATTATTAACACCGGAAGCAGACCTGGATCGAGGAGTTTTTTGTCCGAATTCGAGTTTGAGCATTTCCCAATTCCTCTTTTTCTTGTCAATTTCAGCCTGTATGTATTACAAAATAAAAACCATTAAAATTAATGTGTGTCACCAACCTTTAGTTCTCAACATTTCAAAATGTGACAGTACCGTAAGTTCGTCGTCGCTATCTTTATCACCGTCAGATTCACTATTGTCGTCCTTATCCTCCGATTTAGAAGCATTCGAGTCCTCCGAGTCCGATCCGTATCCAGCAAGTCCCAGACCTACATTATTAAGTATATAATTTTAAAACATTATCGATAGTTAAATTACGGCTCAGGTGAATGATCCACCGTGAACTCAAGGAACGATAGGACAAAGAGAAAGGTAAGGTTGAGTGGCACTGGAAGGCCTGATACATAATTACAGGCCGAACGAAATAATTGAACCATTCTGCTGTACAAGTTCAACTACGAAAAGACAATTGAAAAAAATTCTTACCAAAGCCCCCAGAAATAGACGCAAGGGCGCTCGTCTTCCTGACTTGCGTGGTGGAAGTCACTTCATGAACAAAATGACACTTATACAAACCGGATGGATAAAATTTTATAAAACTTGTCTTATTCATTTCTTTTTGTTCAACTATCATAATTGGCTTCTACCGTAAAATAAGTCTGAATCAGGTACAGTGAGTAATATCAAAATCAGTCAAGTTAATGGAAATATACGTTACCCGTCTTTTATATATTCAATAAAATACCGTTTTAAACCTTGTATAGCAGCACATCTTTGTTTCGTATACACACTATTGACTCGAAAGTACTCACCCCGGTTTAAATAATAACTATTTTGAATAGCAATATACCAAAGACTTTGCCGTATGTGTCGTCTTTGTCTACCTTTCTTACGACGTTTCGCCCGAGTAAAAGAAGTCAAAGCTGCATCGTGAATTATTTCATTGGTAAGATTAACAAGCAGGGTTGTACTAACTCGACGGATGGCGTACATCTGAAATTTTGCAAACAAAAAAATGATCCGCAACATTGTTATTGTGTCAGGGCATGATTTGTGTGTATGAATTGATAAACCAAATAGATAAAGATAAAATGAAAGATCAGAAAACTTGCAATCGCATCTTCCTGCTCATCTGGTGGTAAATTCTTCAAGATGCTCGCCAAGGTTATGATCTTAGCGGGATGTACGCCACGAGGTTCTTCTCTCCGTTCATCATCGCCGGAATCATCATCCCCGCTTGGCGGCTGAGATTCTGACTGATTCCATTTTGAATTCGAAGCAGCAATCTGCGGATCTTGAGCAAGTGCTGCTGCAGCCTGTGCCGCTTGTTCTTCTAGAAGACGCTTTCTCGTTTCTTCTTTTTCCACCGCTAATCGCTCATCTTCTTCCTTCTTATGTTTTTGTCGCTCCATTTTCTCAAGTCCTTCTCGGATCCAGGCAGGCAAAGTTTTGCGTCGAGCAGCATCTGTAATAAAGTTACAGTGCATCCATTTTAACAAACCGAGATAAGATGTAGCAATTTTCCCACACTAACCCATTTCCGGCATTGAGTTATCATCAGAAGAGTATTCTCCACCACCAGCCATGGCCGAAGAGTAAGAATAATGTGGCATGTGAGATTCCAACATGCTCATCCCTAATTGTAATTCTTCAGTCAAGGCGGCAGCAGCTGAGGAAGGATTATCTTTCGATCCGTCATCATTTGACGACCAGTAGCCTGGTGCGGCAGTGCCTGGACCTCTCGCTTGCTGGTGTGCATTAAAGTAACCGTATTCTGTTGCTGTTGACTGGCGTTGGGCAGCGGCAGACCCTACGAAAAATGAAAATGTTAGCATTATTGGAACATAGCTACACGCATTTCTAAACGTACTATCATTTTTATTCTTTGAAATTGGTCTAGGCTGCTGTCCCATTGTAGGTACGGAAGGCATATTCCCGGCTTCAAATTGAACTTTGGAATGACTCTCATTAGCCGCCGCTGCTGCATTACTCAAGGCTGTACTCCAAGGATTATTCACTTCCGGTGCGTACCAATTGTTCTGTTGAAGCTTACTAGGATGCGGTTCCTCTTCCAGTTCCATGGGCGCTTCTCCGATAATATCACCCAAGGGAGTTGCCCTTCCTTGCGAATGCACCCCAGGAGGACCATCGTCTTGTTGAGACTTCAACCCCAATCCCACAGAATTACTAGACCTCCCCAAATGATGGAATGGCGTCGCATGATTTACAACTTGCGACGAATTAATTGGCGCATTAGGAGCAAACACATTAACGTTTGGCACGTGTTGATGTTGATGCATCATTCCACGACCTCCGCTCATCCCCGGATGCATCGACATCGGCGGCATGCCTCCAATACTTTGATTCTGTGCGTTCGCACCCCCACCACCGGCGCCAGCACCTTTCAACACCATCCATTGTTGAGCTAGGGCAGCCCAATCAACTACAAAAAAGAAGTTACATTAAATTATTCTACTGCAATCAATTAATTACTCTCTTATTAATTGTACTTACCTTGATTATGAGGAATATTTGCGTAGTGTGTAGGATTCATTGAAAAAGATGACGGAGTTGGTTGACCCATTTGCTGTGGGGGTGGTTGATGATGTTGGGGTGTGGGTGGTGCCCACGGATTTCCACCAGGACCTGCCCCTGCCCCCCACATTGTCGATGAAAAGTTGTTCACTTTTTTACCCTAAAAATAATAAACACATTAAAATAAACAATACCAAACGTCACAGATTGAAATTGTAGAATTGTTTAGTGCCCCACTCACCTCTTCCGTTGACTAATTAGTAGATTTGAACTTCAATCACTAATTAATCTCGAGTAATTTGCGAATTTAATTAAAATTTCGTAAAAACAAAAATTAATGCCTGACTTCAAAAACGGATTGTGTGCAAGCATTGGCCAACCTGAAAATATTACGCCGCGAAACCACCGGCGAGCAAGAGTTAGAAATCAAAATATTGCAATTTTTTGTGCAAAATTATCTATTTAGGAAGATAAGCTAGTACCAGGTGTCATGTCGAAGCTTCACTTATCCACCAGTATCCTACGCGGGGCGACGCTGTGTTTGCGACACTGTCGAATACTGGGTTACCCTCCCGTCGGATTGGTGTCGAAGTTCACGTCGACGCCCAGTTTAAGGTCATATGTCACCGAAACATTTACCAGGGAGGAGCAGAGTGGCACTGGAATGGGAGGAGGTCCCGATAAGAACAAGACACTGGATGGGGAAGAAGTAAAAAAGTTTGAAAGAATGGCGTCTTCTTGGTGGGATCCTAATGGTGCTATGAAGGAATTGCATTCTATGAATAGGCTGAGGTAAGGTTATCTTACTAAGATAAGACCAAGGATAAGGTTGTAAATTGAGATTGATAATGGTTTTCTGGGGTAGAGTGCCTTTAATAAGGGATGGACTTCTTGAGGGATCTGGAAAGAGAAAGGGTTCTTTATTGGGGTCGCCGAAGCCTTTGGAAAATCTGGACGTGCTTGATGTCGGGAGTGGGGGAGGGATCTTGGCAGAACCATTGGGGAGACTGGGTGCGTCTGTCCTTGGGCTGGATCCTGGTCAAGAAAATGTTACCATTGCAGAGATGCATCTGTCCCAAAATCATCCCGAACTTAAGGACAGGGTCCAATATAAGTGTGAGACGATTGAAGAGTTTGTAACACAAAATCCTGGGAGGATGTTTGATGGGGTGGTGTCTTCAGAAACTATTGAGCATGTCGAGAATCCAGAGGCGTTTCTGAGTATGATGGGTCAGTGTGTAAAGGTAAAACTCTTCATGAATAAGACAATGATTTTATGTGATTAATCTTTATTTCTATTTTAACAAAGCCGAATGGATCCTTGTTTTTAACAACGCTAAACCGAACATTCGAATCATGGGCTGGGGCCATTGTGACGTGGGAATACATTTTAAGAAGACTTCCTGTTGGGACGCATAATTGGAACAAGTTTGTAACGCCACAAGAGATTCAAAGAATGCTAAATAATAGTACGTCAATCATTGTTGATTCATCCGTTTTATAATTAATCGTTCATTCAGTCATCAAATTGTGTCTTTCCGCAGATGGATTTGTAACAAAACTTGTTCACGGCATGTGCTATAATCCTGTGACCAACCAGTGGACTTGGTCAAAGTCAACTTCAATCAACTATTGTATCCATGCCGTTAGGGAAAGCTGAAGGATCTCGCAATTTACTATTCATTTAAAATTATTATACCTGTAATTTACTTAGGATTTTTGAGACTTATACATATGTATTTAGACGCATTAGTAGGCTTGTTCACTTCGTACACATTACATAGTATTTAAGACAATGGACGAAAGCAACGAAAATGAAGACCTCGGCGAATCCGAATATGAATATCCTGCTCCGCGAAACAATTATGGAGGGGTCAAACCGAGGCTTCCGATTTGGGCAACGCCACCATGGTAGGGCTTCAAAGTCTTTTTTTTAATTTAATATTCTATACGAGTCTTCAAGGCATTAACACTTGTTACGCTTTGTGTAGGCCGGAGTGGGACGATTCTACAATCAACGTTGAAGTTTGGGAAGAAAATGTAAGCAATACTCCGCTTCTTTTCAGATATTATATTAAGAATTTGATCTGTTTTCCATTTCCTTAAAAATCGGTTTCATTTTTCATTAGGAGTCCATAGAAAGATTCATTGATCCGACGGGGATGCTTTTACCTAAATCTATAAAACCAGTAAAATGGGTTCGACCTGAATTTCTCCTTGAACTACCGAAGCTTGTTGATTGGGGAGCAGGAAAAATTGATCTAATAAATGCGAATATTCACATTTGTGAACTCTCGGATGAGATTCGTTTTATGTAAGTTTGTTTTAATTTCACTGCTTCTTTTATTACACCACTAATATACGTTGTTATAATTAGTTTTAACATCGGTTTATTATGAACATTTTTAAACAAACTCAAACAATGAATCACTTCCATCGGCCTCTTCCACTTTCTTAGGCCCCAAATAAATTCCTATCCCGTAGTATCTCTTCATGAAACTTTGTATCGTCGCGAGAGACTCCTTATCCACTAAGTTTTTTAGTGGGTGGGTGGGGTATTTTTTGAGGACATTTTGACGCGTAGGCCTTACTCGGTTGTGGGTTGACACATGACTCGCGCTCTTTTCCTGTTTCAGGCTTAGTGAAATATCAGAACTTTTTGATCACGGAGTTATAAATGCATTTCAAGTTGAAGGCGAGGGCACAGCTTTCGTCCCGAATTCAGATCATACCACTTCGTCCTGGGCACCCTGGGATCATATCTACAGTGACTGTAAAGCCGGTTTGAAAGGGGACCGTCCAACTCTAAATCGCATTGGCAAATATTATGTTCGGCTATATTTCTTGGTATGTTTGGCACATGAAATGCTTCGAATGCAGCACAATTTAAAATAATTATTTTATTTTAGGGAGCCTGGCGTCGAATTACGGTTGACGATCAAATCCCGCTTCTTGCCGATGACAGGATTGCTTTACCAATTTCCAGCAATGGTGACTTGTGGCCGCTTATTCTTATCAAAGCGTTACTAAAACTGGCTTCATTGTCTTCTGATTCTGGTGGGGATGGTGATGGGGTCCCGAATCTTCAATCGTTCAATACAACTACCGCTTTAACTGGTTGGGTCCATGAATGGGTTGATGTAGAGTAAGGTTTTTTATAATAATATAATGTAATTTGCATTATGCTTGACAATATTTGTTGTATATCCACTTTTCTACAAATAGAGGACCGGTAAGCAACACAAAACTCTGGACAGAATTAAACGACATCCTTCCGAAGTATCACAGCATGGGAGTCGTCAGTAATTACTGGACAACTGGAAAAACCAAGAGGGAACGACTCGCTGAGCAGGCCGCGGCTCAAAAATGGAAAACAGAAGCAGACAGTCAGCAAGCTACCGAACTTTTGGATGTTTATACCAATTGGTGGTACGCTAAATGATTACGGATTTTCAAACACGCATTATCAACCTGGTAAATTGAGCATGGGATTTTCCTATTTCTTGTAGGACTCAAATTTCCTTGGCTGAAAGGGAGCCAGGCGTGGAGTATTTGGAGTTTTCAGACTCGGAAGACGCCCCAAATGACCTAGATCGTTCGCGTCCACGTTCTGCTCCAACAACGTCGGTGTTTTCCGGGACAGAAGGCGAAGATGAGGCTGAAGGCACTGACTTGGAAGAGGAGCAGCAAGAACCCAAACTAGCTCCGGTGGTACCTGCACCTGAAAAAAATACTAAGGTATTTGACACTCATTAATAATGAGTCATTATTAAGTTTTTTACATAACTGTTGATAGCTGAATTTTGTATGTTTTAGGGGAAAAAAGACAAGTCCAAAAAAGGGAAACGAAAAGGCAAAACGGGTGACACTTCTGAATCTACAATCATCAATGAAGTACAAGAGGACGGTGTCGACTCCAAGAAGTCTAATTTAAAAAATTCTAGCAAGGTATTCCTTACGTTGATTAAAGGAAAACACGCGACAGAACATTATAGACAATTGTATAAAAATTACATATTTATTCTACACTCTTCCAGAAAGACAAGTCAAGTAAAAAGGGTAAAAAAGATAAATCAAAACTGAAGAAGACCCCAAGCAAGAAGTTAGATGGGGAAAGTATGCGTTCTTTACTCCTTGCAGTTACTAATCTCTCCGTACATTTATTAGTAATTAACTTGCGAAATTAATTTTGCAAAATATAGCAACTGGAGATGAAGGAGAAAGTGGTACGGAATTCAAAAAAGGTCGTAAAAGTAAAAAGCCAACAGAGTCAACGGCCACAGAAACTTCAATAGAGGAACCTTCAGAGTCCGGAAAATTGCCGATTGTTGAAACTGGGGAAGACGATCAAAAACCCATGAAACATATCAAGAAAAGGGTTCCGATGATGAAAGATATCTTGGAAGGAATTCGGCAATTCATGGGCACAGAAAACTTTCCACTTGTGGCAGCTTGGGAATCTTTGTCTGGAAAACATATTCCAGATGTCATATCCGTTGTGCTGACCTTATTTCCTAGGGCGGAAAATGCAGGTACAATTGCTTGGCTAATTGTAATGCTTCGAACACTCTCATAAATAGAAAACGCATCCTTTTTAAGGTCCTATAATTCCGTCATTCCTTTTCCACCCTATCAATTTGGTCGAGGTTAGAGATGGTCCTTTGATACGTGAGCCGGGTCGCCCTACAACTCCACTCTGGTTGGTATAAATAAATAATTATTCAATTAGGATTTAAAGCAATTCTTAATGTTTTAAAATTGAAGGAAGACATTTCGCTGGAAATCTTGGGCTATGAAGAAAGGGCTGATTCCAAGTATGTTTTAGTGTTAATTTATTTTAAATATGAACTATCCCAACTCTTTGGTTATTTCTTTTTGCAGTGGAAACTGATCCAACAAATATCCGATGTATTAAAGCTAAGACCCCATTTGCTTTAAAAACGGATTGGTACCAGTTTGGAATGGGCGTGACTCATGTTGAACCTCTTGGAAAGGGGGACGAGGATGAAGAGGAATATCTAGTTGCACTCGCACCTCCAGGAACGCCAGTTGTTCCAGAAATCTGTGGTGGTGGTAATCCTCCCTCTGCTAATGAAACTGACGAGGACAATGGCTCCACTGAAACTCCGAATAAAGCTTCCAATCGCAGTATAAAAAGCAAGAAGTCCAAGAAAAAGCTTGGAAGCAGAAAAATGTCTGTTGGAAAAAAAGGTTCTACCGGTTCCAAAGGTAGTTTTTCTGCGGAAGGAAAAACCTCTCAAGTTAAGAAGAAAGGATCGAAATCCAAACGCAAAGAAAGTGATAATTTAAGCCCTGACGAAGAGGAAGGTCCTTGGGAGCAGGAATCTGAAAATGAAATGGAAAGTGCTCCATTGCCAACTCCTGTTTCTGACATTGGTCCTGAGGAATTTGTTCCAATGAGTGCTTGTGGAAGTGTGTGGTTTCATGTTGATAATATTTCACAATATATTCGGTAATTTTTTAATACTTAACTATGACTAACTTAACGTATTTTAGTTATACTTCATTTTGTGTATGAATTTAGAAAATTATCCAAGTATTATTCTACCCGGAATACGTTTGGATCGTGTTTTATCCTTCGGCGTAAACCAGATTGGACGGATGAAGCGTCGTTGAATCCATTTCAAGATGGCCCTGCTGATCCTGAAATCACTGTTTCTCAAAAGCTAATTACTGACTTCCACTCGATTCCAGACAGCTTTAATTTGACGATACAATTTGAGTCTTCAAAAATTTTGAGCATTAATAATGATCACCTGGACAAGAGCGGTGGAAGGGAGTCTGCATTTTATTTATGTAATAATTACACAATTATTGTGTTTGATTGTTTCTGTTATAATTGATTAACTCCGGATAAACCAGTTTTAAAGTTAAATACGTATATATTTTTTTCAATTTTCAGTTAGCGACTCTTGGATGGTTCAGGAGATCCTTGTATCGTTGGATGTTTTGCAGGCAAATGATGTGAATGGCTATGCAGATAAATCAGATGCCGTAGCCTGGAATGGTAATGAAATTGAAGAATAAAATATGTGACATCTGTTTATGAAATTAACCTACTCTCTTTAATTACTTGACTTTATAGCTCCTGATGAAAATGTCAGTTCACCCACTAATATTGGCGTTGTATTGGAACCTTGGGACTGGAGAAAGGATTCTTCTAGTTCCTCAATTGATTTTCAGTCCAAAATTGCCATGCTTCGTTGCGTAACGGATACTCGTTGGTCCGGGCATGTCACGTTGCGCCCAGGGTATATATTCATTTTAAGGGATTTTCTATTTTATTTTTGCTCAACGCCCTTTCTATCTCGCAGCCGGAATCTGTTTCGAATATGGGTAGCTGAAAATCCAGAAGAAGGAGAAGGAATCTGTAACACTAATCCTTACACGATGTCACCCTATGTAATTAAGTTGTCTGCAAAAACGCCAATCCACGTTGGATCCCGAGATGAAATACTCAAATTCATGACGAACGAGCCTGTCCTTCTCCTAAAGCAAAGTGGTAAATTGTTAATACTTTGTAATCCATCCATTTTGTATTAATGTGGCTCATGACAAACTGTTTTCGGTTGCAGATGTCCTCGCCCAAAATTTCTGGGCATTGTTCCTCCTGTTTGGAAAACCTAAAAATGTTTATGCTCCAAGCTTACGTACCTTACACAAGGCGTATTGTCCATCATACCGAGGGAAGGAGCCCAATTGTCTCTACAAAAAGTTGAAACTCGTGCATTTATCATTCGAGAATAAGTTTTTGGCTCTAATTGTAAAACTGAACGATGGTGTCCTGGATCGTATGCTGCTTTTAGCTATGAGATGTCTATTCTTAAATCCAATCGTAAGAATATTATTTGATTGATTTAATTGACATTAACATGAAGGATTCTCATTCGACCAACGTTATTTTAATTCATTTAGCTGGGCCAAAAATTATGGGAATCCATGCATCCGCGTCCTCAGCCAGTCCCAGATGAGCCTGTTGCCGAAGTTGAAATTTCCGAAGCTAAGCAATTAGCCAACCTTGTAATCCAACGTTACTGTAGAGGATGGTTGGTTCGTCGACTATTTCAATTAAGAATCGAAGGGAACAAGAAATTTACTAAGATTGAGTTTCAAGTTCGAAAAATGGCATATTTGCTCTCCCTTAATACGGACAGCGCATTTACTCAAGGTCAATCTCCAACCGAACCCATTCCCAGCTCTTCTACAGAGGACCCACTCGAGCCGACCGTTGCTCCTTCACAAATCATAGAACCAAGTAGAAAATCTATTGATCCAACCGTAAAATCTTCAGAGAAGAACATTAAATCATCAGACCCAAAACATTACAACGACCGTTTCGAGCAATTCGATTCTGAATTCGAAGGTGAAAATGGACCGGAAGGACTCAGACCTGCTGAACCAGAAATTCCCGGTCCAAGCTTGTCTAGTACGACTTCTCCAACGCTTGTTCCGACTCCACCAAAATGGGCAGTTAATCTGCTAAAGTATGTCTTTTGTGCACTATTTTTAAATGTAAACTTTCTAACATTTGTATGAATTTTTTAATTACAGAGACATTTTAAAGGAATTTCCATTACTATTTGCTCTCTACCCTCACGCTTATTGTGTTCCGCATCATCTCACAATCCGAGATACAGAGGGCTGGATGCCATCGGGAGCAATTAATTGTACACCATTTTATCGTCGCGTGATTTGTATCGTTGGAGAAGGGAACGTAAGCCACCTACTTCTATCCAAACTTATAAAAACTTGTGAAAATATATTCTGACCCTTTGCGTAATGTTTTTATTTGATATGTAGTGGTGCATATGTATGATTCAAATTCAAGTTACGCCTCCCACGGATGTGGTCATGAGAGTTATTGACAACGACACTCAAACCTGTCTTGAAGCGGAATCTGTTCACTTTTTTCTTGGACAACTACAATGTAACAAGGTATTTGCCGTCCATAAATTAATGCCGTAAATGAGATTTTAATAATTTTTATTTTCAGTTGGGATATACCGTATTATGCTACCGTCTAAATCCGACCCAATCCAGAAAATCTCAGGCTGCGAAGGAAGTAGAAAATTCATTTCTTCATCAGTGGAAATTACGAATCGTGACGCCAAGTATTCAAGATCATTTAGCTTATAAAGACGAAATTTATGTGCACCAGCAACACGCTCATCATCATCACCATCATCAACCTCACGAACTTTTTCAATTCGTCGCTGAAGAATCGGTTGACCCTGCTGTCGATCCTGCTGGTGTTGAAAATAATCGTATGAATCTTGACGAAGAAGCCGAAGAGGAGGAGGAGGAGGAAGCAGTGAATTCGGATCAACAGGATATCCAGGACATAGTTAAAGATATGATGGACGACCAGAATCAGCAGGACCAGAGCACATCCGGTCAACTAACAAAACAGAATCAACAAGGCCCAGGTTCGTCATCGTCAGGTCCACAAAGATTGGACTCGTCAAGTCAGCTAGGTACAAGTCCGTCAGGTTTACAAGTTTCGGGTTTATCAAGCCGGCAAGGTATGAATTCGTCAAGTCAGCAAGGCCCTGGTTCGTCATTAGCTGACCAAAATCAACAAGATCCGAGTCAACAAGGCCAAGAAAATGATAAGAAAAAGCGAATATTTTCCGATGAGCAAGCAGACCGAGTAAATGTTTTCTGAATTCTGAAAAAGGTTATTACTATTATCTATAGTCTATTCTATAATAAATAATATATTATAAATAATATACATACATAATATGCATTCTTCTACTACTCATCTCACCATAAACTAGTCGCTGTATTTTACAAAAATGTAAATTGCATTTTCCATCATAATTACATAATTACAGATCATCTTATTGGTCATCATACACACTTCCAGCATCTTGCATCCCAATGCTTTGGTCAATTCAATTTTCATTTCCCCATTTTAAAAGAGAAACCCAATAATGTTGTCCTTCACTTCAAATCAATTGATTTTCACCCAACTTCACACTTTTCAACTGTGATCTAATGTAAAAATCTCATCTTCTGTTCCAATTTCATTACCCGAAGAAAACTGAAGGAGAAAAGGAATGGGTAGAGAAAGTTGATAAAATTCTGTATCGAGTTAGGACACTAGTAGTGTGTCACTACTGGCATCACCCAGCAAAATCTTGAAACAGGAACGAAGCGAAATAAAAGTGGAATCCGGTTTTCCATCCATTTATCTGTAATAACACGGAAATAAAATTTAGTTTACAAAGGAAATGACAATTTGACAAGGGCCAAGCCAACGAAATTCGTTGAACGAATGCTCTGTTCTGCTAGTAGTTCAGTTCAAGTTTTCCTACTTTTTCTCCGACTCCGAAAAGAATTAAGATGTAATCTAATGGGGCTGTAAATGTGTGAGAAATTGGTTCTTTCTCTTTTTTTTGCTTTCACTCTGTCTCTCAATCCAAATCCGACAAACATCTTGCCACATGTAAGATGTAAGATGTAAAGAGCAAGCTATTTAGCAAAAAGACAAGATGAGGACTCAATGAACTCAATCCAATCTTTGCTTCAAGTCTTCTTATGCCAGACTACTTTCTAGCCAATGGACCAGTTTTCATTCCAATTTAAACCCCAATCCAATCCCATTTTGTTTGAATGTTTAAGAAAACTTGTTTTATTTTTGGCTATTGCAGACTGCAATTTGCAGTGAAGATGGGATGGAATCTATTTATTTTTGATGTCGTCTGCACACTGAATATTTTGTATGCATTGGATAAATCAAATGTAATCATTGCAGTGGCAAAAATAAATAACTGACAGAACCAATGTTTTCTTAATAAATCCTGCAAGTGAAGCACATCAGTACAAATATTGGAGAAAGTTTTCTTTATAGGTTTTCATAAGAGAGGTTATTGGATTAAAACGGATGGTCATTTACAGACGTGTTCATTCTTTTAGAGATGAAAGGTAAATAAATGCAGGTGGACCATACCAAACAATTCTGCCAATCTCAGGATGAAACTGTTTCCCATTTATTTCCTCGCGAATAACCAATTGCCTACAATTTGCACATTTTACAGAATGGCTGTTTCAAGAACAATTGCATTGCAGTTATTCTTTTACCACTTTTACATAAATGTATAAAATTCCTCAATTGTCCTTCACTTCAAATTCAACGCCCTCTCAGGTTAAACTTTACAAATTGTAAAATGCCATACTCCCGCAGACTATAATAGTAATACCCGTACTTACTCCTAAAACCTTCAATACAAGCCTTGTTACACTCAGCTTAATGGCAAATGCGATGGTGTTATCCGATATGACTTATCTCCTCACCAAATCTTCTTTCCACCCCTAAACCTACAAAAGAGAAAGCAAGAGAAAGTTTGTTGCGAGCGAGTCCTGCCTCTGTTCACCTCAGGCATTTAGTTGAACACTAACCGAACCTCGGCCTGATTCCCATTTTAGTTGAAAAGGAGCATCGACACAGTCCAGACGAACTTTCTCTCCTTTCCCATAAAACCACTTTCACTCACCCTAAACTGCTTCATCCTGCAAAAACTGTGGTCCTGAACGAATTACTTACTTTACCACGAGTTCTTCTTCAATTTCCTGCAATTCCCAAATTACTCGTGCTATATTTCCAGGTAGTATCTTTATTCATTTGTGTGTTGAATGAAGGAATTTCTTCCCGGCCAGATTTAGCTTAGCACACAGAATTTTTTTAGAGTTAGCTTTTTCTAAGGGATTGATTGGTTTGGTTAGTGAATCCCTTCCTCTGGGGACATGTCCTTGTGATCTTTATCATCATCGTGTTGGCGATTCGATTCGATTTTCATCTCGACTTTCTCTTCCGTCTTTGACATGTCTGATATTAGATTACTTTCCTACTTACATACATTACCCGGCCTGGTTTGGAGGTAATTTAACGTTTTAACGGAATCCTTTCTGGAGAAAAGTGTTGCAGTGAGAGGAGAAAGTTTTCATCGTTTTTAACATTCCATCAACATTTTGAGTGAATAGTTGGCCGAAAGTCAAGAACTCATTTGGGAATTGGAACTTGAAAATTTTTGTGATGATTTAACAAAGTTTTTTTTAGATTATACATATTTATACGTGTTTGTATAAAAGTGGGTGGGAAGAACTTCATCCACGTGCAGTCAGCAGCCTTGACGCAGAATTAAGGTATTGTCTTTAACTTTCTCTATTGAATGGAATTTTTGCATGAAAGCCAAAACTTTGAAATTAGTTGGCTTCCAAGAAAATTCTATCTTAGCAAAGATACGATTTAGCAGAAAAATTGAGTCCAAGTTGAAAATGTTGGAATTGGTGAAGAATTGAGAATCAGTCAGAGTGACAGGGACATGACAGAATTAGCTTGTTTCCGCTTCTACAAGCACAATAACATCGAAAGCAAGATGTAGCTAGACTAATATAAAATACAAGTCTTCTACAAGTGCATATAATAAGCTGTATTCAACTGCCATGTTTGGTACTGGTTGAAGAAACAACTCGTGTCAGAGTCTGAATTGAAGTGGATGATTTAGATTTTGGCTGTTAGTTGAAGTTGAGCCTGTTGGTTTGGTTGGGTTGTATTATTACACGGTTTGGTTCGAAGAGAAAGTCAATATTATTCCACCGATTTGTAAATGATGGATTGGTGTTCATTCTTTCGTGAGAATCCACAAAATCAACAAATCCGTCGCCTTATGATATTACATACTTTAAGGCTGACTTCATGTGATGGTAATGACTTAAATGGGGTGAAAGCCGACACATAATATAGCTTGTGTTAATTTGTCATTCGACATCATCTTATTGTTAGTTACTTTCAATTTGCATCATTTGCACATTAGAGTAAAATTTGGCTGAGATCCATGCCGACGCATATTTTGGCATGGGGCGTGTAAACTCCGAAAGATAAGATGAGGCGAAATTTTTTGTTGAAGATCGGACAGAAGAACACTTGTAACGCCAACACACTTGGTCCGTGTCAGTTCGAAAGTTTCCAGCAAATCTTGCAGTAGCTTAGCAAACCCAAACAAACCCCACTAAACCACACCCACAGAAAGACTACCGCACCGCAAAATGGCCTCTTCTGGAGATATGCCGCCAGTTGAAGTTGAAGGAGAAGAGGAACAAGTTGATGTTGACGAAGATGAAGTAGCGATGATAACTTTGCTGACTGCCTTGGTTGAAGACTACGACCTAGCAGACTCTAAGGACGACGAAGATTGGAACGCGGATGAAGAAGAGGAAGATGACGACGAAGACATGGAAGAGGACGGCGAAGAAATTGCGGATGATGAATTGAAGGCCTTAGAAGAAGATGGCGACAAAATGGAGCAGCAAGATGGCGAAACGATGGAAGTTGAAACACCCGTTGGATGCGCTCACACCTGGAAATTGGACAACGATCCCGCATACGCCAGACATCGGGAGAGTTTCGATCGGACAATCCAGTCCCAGCAGGCTTCCTCTCTTGGTACCTCCTTACCGGGTACTTCTGCCCCACCTGAGATTTCCATCCCGATTTCCATCGGGATGGAAATAGAAGAGTAAGTTTTGTTTGCTTACTTAAAATCCCAAGCTGACCTTTGTCCTTTTATTCAGGGATTCGACCCTTGTTCGAGATTCCGCTTGTCGCGGTGGGGGTGGCAGAGGGTCAGGCAAAGGTAAACCGAAGACTTCCTCCAATAACACGCCTCCTCCACCAAAAAAGAATCCTACATCAACTCCAACTGCTTCCAGCAAGAAGTGCAAATGTAAAAAGAAGCGACTCCCAAACGCATACCTCATCTTTTACCAGCAATACTTCCAGGTAAAAGTTGGCAAACCTTGTAAATTGGCCCATTTAGAAATTCTAATTTGGTTTTATCTTTGTCCAGAAACATCGATCTGGTAAAAGCATGCGTCTTGAAGAGGTCCAACGTCTGGCTCGCGAGGCAGGTGCAGCTTGGCGAAAATTGTCTGACAAAGAGAAGGCCGTCTTTAAGAAAAAGTACTGCAGCAAATGTCCCGTAACCCGGTGTGCAAGTTGTCGCAAAGCAGGCGGTGGCGGCGGTGGTGGCGGCGGAGGAGGAGGTAGCGGTGGAAAAGGTGGCGAACCCGGAAAAGGAGGTGGAAGCAAAGGTGGCGATGGTGAAAAGGGTGGCGATGGAAAGAGTGGCGACGGAAAGAGTGGAGGCGATGGAGGGAAAGGTGGAGGAAGCAAGGGTGGCGAGGGTGGCAAGGGTGGTGGTAAAGAATGTGGTGAAGAACCACCCCCACCGCCACCAAAGCCGGCGAAAGGGTGTCGCCGAGGTCGACGAGACTAATGTCTGAAGAAAGAATCATGTAAACTAATCCCAAACATGTAAATATTTTGTACTCCTTGATGAAACTGCATTATGAAAGTATATAAATTAAATGGATACTGAAACTGTAAAGATTTGTGCCCTCCGTGTACTAGTTTTTATAGGTAAACCTAAGAGTTTCCAGGATTCCGAGTTTCCTCGTAAATTTCCAGTCCAGCGATTCCGAGCACTTGAGCGCATTATCATTAAGTTGGCTAGCTGTGCCTGTGTCCTAATCCGAACACATCCAGATAATCTGACATGCCTTTGCTTTCTCTTGTCAATGTTTGGTGTACCCTGGAAAATCTGAGACTTTCTCTGCTTTATATTTAAATTGTGACAATTTCAATGCACCTACTTTTGTCTTTGTGGGATAAAGTTGGATTTTTATTCATCTTTGTGTCATCTTTTTGTTTGGAAGTGTTAAAGTCGGAAATTGCATATAAAATACGGGATAAGAGGAAGCAATCAAATATTTATTGAGAGGAAATCGGCTCAATTCAATTTTATTGTTTTGAGATACATTGCTTCCGGAAGGGAATAAAGGAAATCAGCAAACCAAAGTCATTTTTTATAAATATACAAAAAGTAGTACAAATGTACATAAACAACACGAACCAGTTTTGAAATCTATGATCACAAACGGAATCTGCGAAAATTCCTACAAAAAAATTCACTTTCGTCAATTTCTCACTTGATTGCACCCTAAATTAAGTCAGTGTCCAGTTTGGAGTGGGAGTAAGAGTCAAAGCCAATTCTAGAGTAGTCCAGCCGTAGGCTACAAGTTTTGTGAGGGCTTCAAGTGGGTTCAATCGAATAAATAAGAAGTAAAAAGTGAAAGCGTCCAACTTTCTCTACCATGGATAGACTCTCACACTAGTTACTCCAGACAAAGCCAGACTAAGAATTTATGATTCAGTCAGACTCGGAGTGTGGTGGAAATTCAAACCCAGTCAGTGGTGGGCTCTATTGATATGGAGATGGTCATTGATTAGATTTTGGATTTGTTCATCTTCAATCAGTTCACCAATGTCCGGCATTGGTGTGGTGTGAGTCTGCCTTGCTTTCACCCAGTTGAAGTGGGAACTAGGATGTTCCAGGATTCATGTTTTATTACATGTATCTCTTTGTAAAGCTTCGCAAAAACTAATGATGCTGTTCTCTCTATTCATGGTTCACTTGCAGTAAATATTATGCGATCCATTTTAACAGCGAGATTTGTAAATTTTTTACTTCGCCGATGGTGAAAGCACAGAAAATTAATAATGCCAGTTTTTCAAATCACATTGTCCGAATTTGCAAATACAAGCCAACCACAGAAGCATATTTGTATGCACAGTTCTTGGAGTGCTTTTAATTTATTTTCTTGCCCATTTCTCCAAATATTAATACACATATAATGATGCCTAGAATTAAACCAAGTTTACCCTATCTAGTTTTAGTAACAAAAGCGAAGTAAAAGCAAGGATTCATTTTCATTCACCAACTTTCACCCCTACATTTCCAGTCACATTGTCCAATCTTATTGTGTTGTGCTGTACTATATTTATTGTGTTCCTTCCATTTCTCCTGCTCCTTTACTTTTGATTCGATTCTTCCCAGAAAACCAAGAAAGAGAGGGATTTAAGCTACTTTTGTTGCAGAGTAGATGAGGATCAAGTAGAATTCGAAGGCATCATTTTATTTGGTTGGGATGCCTCTTATTGCTTTCTCTCTTCTAGACAGACACACTACTTGCAACTTTCTCTTTTTGAAGCCAAAGTCGAAAAGTTTCATTTTTAACATTTCGGCGTGACTTTGTCTGAAAAACTTTCACTTTCATTTCCTATCCACTCATTACTTTGTTGGTTGTGGTTCTGCTATTATTTCCGGTAATTGACTATCAGCTGCAATACAAGCTACTCCGCAAAAATGTGGGATAAATAAAAAAAATTCTCATATCTTTTTTTAACTTTAAAAACAATAAAGCATCCTTTGGTGAAAGTATTTCATCATTTCTCTCCAAATCGCTACCCCACCGGCGTACACAGCCTGGGCCTGAAACCATTTATTTGATTTTAAAGCCGAGATTTGGCCCATTGATGATAAAAGTGATAAGGAAGTTGGAACAAAGGAAAAGGAAGTGAGAGATGATGGGACGGTGAAAGTCTTGGAGCTTAGTAATGGTGGTCTGCCTCCACCCACCCCGCCAGCCACATGCAGAATGAGTAAGGCGTGAAAGTGAAGAAAGTCGGATTAAGTTGGGAGAAACCAAATAGAGAAAGCCAGTAAATTCACTTTTACCATTTTCTCCAAAAAATCTAAACGAGGAACCGAAACTATGTTGGAAGCCTAAAATTTACTAATCACAATCATGAACGAACCATTAATTGATAATGCACTTACTCTGTAATACGAATCAATTTGCAAGTTTTCTCAAAATTGCTTTACAACCTTTTCTTAAAAAATCTTTGGCCTAGTTATTTGTTGTAAAAGAATAAAAAATTCTTATCAAAAAGTGTTCTGATAGTTTTTTCTACTTTGAGCGAGCTCCCTGGTTTATAACGACTTGTTGGGTGATTTGTAAGGCAGGGTGAGAATGTGACGAGTAGTTCTGGTGGGTTGGATGAGGAACGGGGACAAGACAATCTTTTGACAAGTCGGAAATTTGATTTGGAAGAGACGAGGGACGCTAAAAGTCCTCTCTTCTCAAGCCAACTCCTCTAAAATCTAGAATCTAGCAGGCTTCGTTGGTTGCTGCTACTCGTTCCAAATACTCCTGAAGCAATACAGAACCCGCACTTTCTCCAAAACATGAGCCAAAAGAGTCTGTGGCAGCCTACTCAATAATTACAATTAGAAAGCCATCTTGCACTTACGTAGTATCCTCCTATTGCATCTTTTTGCTACTTTCTTTGTACACCATCAAATCAATGGACTTGGCTGCCGGCTATATTCTGAAACTGCTGACACGTTGCTTTTGTTCGTATTGTTTTGTAATCCAGCTTTTCTCTTGCATTGTTTTAAACCACTCGAAAAATGACTATTGAAATGGTCACGAACTCGTAATTGTATTGTAACACTCGAGTGACTCCGTAAAACTAAAAAAAAAATTCGCTAGAATTAATTCTTAAGAAATTTTTAAGATGGGATAAGGATGAGAGCTTCTCATCGAGAGGTAGGTAGTGGTATTGAAAATTTTAATGAGAATAGTTTTGTCATTTGTGCCGCATTTATTGGACACGGTTCAACTATTTTGCCTTCTCTTACTTTACTATCTTGTAGTAAATTACTATTTCAATTCGGTTTCCACTGTATTATAACATTTAGCAGGGTGGCACTCATTCCATGTAATTCATACCACAATCCACATTAGCAACTTTATCCGGAAAACTTTCAATTCCTGTAACTTTCTCTGTGTGACTTGATTTTAGTGGAGGCGATACAAATTCTCAGCTTCGCCAGTTTAAGGAATGAATTGGGATTCGAGGCCATTTCTTAAGGATTTTAACTTTTTCAAGAACTTTGTGGCAATTCATTCATCTATCCATTCATCCTGAATCTGCATGCGGGATGGAGGAAAATACAAGTAAAGCTGAAAACTATTTAAACCCGAATCTTTTTTAGGAAAGTGCGACGCGTATGACACTTATTTTATTCACAATCCGTTTTGATTTTTAATGTAAATTAATAATATGTCTACCGCAGCTACATTTTGTAGTGATGTTCGCTTTATTGAATCTACTTAAGTGTCACTACTTTCCACCTTTGCAAGGGCACCAGTTATTTCTCAAGTCGGAAAAGCGAAAACCATTTTAAATCCGACTGCAAAATATGCGTGAAAAAAAAAGACATGAAGCAATTATTTTGAATAATCTTCAAATGTATGTCTTTTGCAATTCATGCGTTTTCACTCATAAATCATTTGACTACGGATCTTCAACTCATTTTTATACAAATTCCACAAAATTAATGTAACGGCCACAAGCTCCAACATCTTAAAGTTATTTCGTCCACTTTTTAAATTGCTTTAAACCATTAAAATTGCAATTAGTGCATCTAATGCACAAAACAAATTCATATCTGCAGCAGACGGCATAGTGCTGTTATTAACAAAATGTTTTAGTCAAATGCTTTTGGATTTTACAACAGCGTGGTTGAATGTCACGTTGATGAACACGGCGTTAATGCAGTTGTGCTCTTGCGACTTTCATTGTCTCATTTTCTGCCTGATTTGATTGATCAGTCCGTCGCTGTTGAACTGATTAATTAACTTCCTTCCGATCAAGATCAAATGTCCAAATGAGTTAACGTCACTCATTACACAACTATTGTCAATATTTGGGTAAGCAGTTCAGCTCAAAGTTGTGTGAACAATCTGTAGAACAGTGCTCCACCGACATAAAGTAAATAGTTTCCCTATCTGACCTTCTACCTTCACCACTAGTGTGTAAAGTGTCATGAATGAATCTACACCATATGATACCTAGGAAAAGGTCCACTTATTACTGAGTGAAAGCTGGTAATCTAGTCCTGTTCTCACTTCAATACCAAACCAACCACCAATACTGGCCATGAGTCACGACCGGAGATTAAGTTTCGGTGACAAATCGTGACTTGACTTGAACAAACTGAAAATAAACTACAACCCAAAAGTTGCTCACACCTACAATAGGACTGACCATCTGGTAACGGTGGAGTGCATCCCATCTGTCTTTCCTTCATTTATTTTTGGTCATCATTTTTCCTGACATTAACCGGTGGGAGAAAGTTGAGAAAGTAAAGTAAAAGTAGACCAGGTGCAGGGTTAGTTACTAACAGACTGTTAGTGTTCATCTTCAACTTATTGTCTGTGTAGGTGGTTCAGTAATTCATGATGTGGTTTATTTGGGGTTTGGTTTCAAATTCCGAGATTCACTTTCACTCAAAACATGAGACTGGATTTGGCCATGTCATCATCCTATCCAGTGTCGGAAGTGGATGACGGATAGATTTTTGGAAAGTTGGTTAAGATGTGGGTAGGAAGAGTGATGTTTTAAAGGGAAAAACGATATTTTGCTCCGATATATACAGATCATTCTGTGTAATGTAGAGCAAATTCTGATATGATGCCAATATATAAATTGGGTTCATGGCGTAAGAAAGTCATATTTCGTTCAGAATTGACAGGAAGTCATAATGATGTGATGTGATCCATCCCGGACGGACTGCACCGCAGGGTTGGGACAGCATTTTCCACTTTCTCCATGAAGGATGTGGTGTAATTTATATGGACAACATATCCCTACTAGAGCCAAGGGCTTGTTCAAGTTAAGGTGTGCAGTGTGGTTAAGCCATGGCTGTGGATTTTGTGGTTTATAAACTAAACCCGAAAATAATTGCTGATTCAGCCATGCCCATTTGATTGATACTCTGAAAACTGACGGGATTCCTGAGAAGCTCAAAATTCGCGAAAAAAGAAAACTACTTTGGTTCCGTTACTTTCTCTGCAATATATTTTTTAACAAATCTCTAGCCCAGGTTGACAACGGATTTTGAAAGAATTTGGCATAGTCCACTAACCCCGAGGGTTTTAATCATTCCAACTCGACATGAGACCACACCACAATACAATACTTTGTGTCGTTGTACTATCCAGTAATATCTGACAGAAATATCATTTCTAGAATTGAATGCACCAGCTCAGTTCCCTGGAAGAGTTACAATTCCATGAATTTATTTGATTTAGAGCCAAAGCTCTTCTATTGTCAAATTTCTATTCTATGGACTAAATCTCCGGCTCAATCTGGAAACCATTCTCACTCTTCATTCCTATTTATGTATGTATTACACAACGAAATGAACTCATAGTCATCTCGGACAAGAAGAGCTACCAAAATCCTTCATATTGCTTTCTCTTCACAATACTTCTTTCATTTAGTTTTTACACGGCATAATCAAAATGTTGGACATGCCTTTTTTCCTTTAAAATGAGTTGGACCAGATCTTCCTACTTTCCCCATGGATCAAATGGTTGGGAATATAGTTGGGATGAGAAATGAAAAAAATGCCAAGTTGAGTTTGTATACATTTCTTTGGACTTGACCAACCGTAACAGAGGTTAGTGTGCAGTGTGCCGTCAATATCTTTGTGGACGTTTTTGACAATTTATTGTATTCCTGGCTCCATTTTCATGGAGCGTCACTTTTGGCTTATTTAACTTCAAAAGACGTAAATCCTTCAATCCTCCTTTCTATTATTGCATTTTACAGTAGTAGCGAAAAAACCATATTTCTTGGCATGCTACAATAGTTTGCTTATTTTAGAAAAGTCAAGATATTCAAGATCCTACCTTCGATTTTATTGCGACAAAGTTGCCCATGTTCTTCTTTTAGCAGGCTTGATTCAACTCTATTGTCGTAAAGTGTGAGCATATCTAAACCACCCAGGAACGAAAGAAGTGATGATAATAATACCATTTTACGAGATAATAACAATATTGGTTCAGAAGGTGGGGTGGGAGTGAAGTAAGCAAGAGGTGAAAGTAAAAGAGGTTGACGTGTCACATGATTGATGACCTGTGACCAATAAATCATTCAGAAACTGGATCCCATCACCATAAACCATTAAGTAAAGGTTTCTTAAAGTAAATAGTAAGATAGTTTCACTACTTTGGCAAATATGGAAGTTTAGAAGGTTTAGACGCACGATTTTTGCATTGAATTATACAAGTATTAAAATTGAAACAGCGATAATCATGAATCTATGTTTTTAAAAATCGCAATAATCCAAAATTTATAATTTTGACTCCAAAAATTCACATGGATCAGATAAACTGTGCGAACCTTTATTTATCTACCTTTCTAGCATCCCACAAGATTTTATTATTTGTGTGGTTTTATGAAATATCACATTTTTTCCCTTTTACTTTTGACCACCGCAGTTCTGTTCAGGAAAAGAAAAAAGCGAAGCAATAACAATGAAAAGGTAAAATGCTTCAAGTCAAATGGATTAACATTCGCTTTCTCCCTCTTCCTTTTCTCAAAAAAACTTTCAAACTACAAACTGTTCATGCAATAGCCACTCGAACGAATGTTTCTTGCGTCACGCACTAGCCCGACTTCACCATACAGAGTAAAAACATAAAAGAAACAGGCAAAGATGGTTGGTTGCTTTGCAATTCATGCAAAGATGGAGTGTCAAAAGGTTGAGTTTGAGCCAATTTTTTATGGAATGAGTTTGTTTCACGGTACAAAAAGTTGGCATCATATATTTCTATGCTTAGTAAAATTAATAAGTGAAGCAGTTATAAATACGAATTTCCTTAACCTACTAATGAATCAATTTTTGCTATAATTCTTCCAGCTTTCTCCTTTTCTTGTAAGTAATACTGTCCTCAAAATATCTTAATATTGCGTTCGACAGCAAATAACGAATTGCACATGAATAGAGCAGTAACCGACAAAGAGAAAGGAATTCAGACGATGATTTCTATTATCAATCTCTTCACTTATAGCTTCAACCACTGCTATGTCTTCGACTTGGTCCATTCTCTGGTATACGAATATGATTATTGTTATTGTCCAACATTTCACATAACATCAAACCAAAACCAGGCATCAGCAGCAGCATCCATACGGTTTTGTTATGTCTACCTTAGGCAATACTAAAAGGGCAATGAAACCCTAAATATTGCTACATCCCATGAATTCCGACTTCCCAGATACAATATCTTATACAACCAGTCGAAGTCTTACTAGAGAAATGTACACAAGCAAATACTCTTATTGGTTAAAAGGTCCATCGACCACCTACCTACCAGCAAAAGAAACACTCAGCATGAGTTGAAAGGTTTGTGGAAACTAAATTGGATAAAACAAACGTCGGCCGAGTTTATTTCGGAATTGCTTTGTGAAAACATGTTTAATTTTTAGTTCTGCGAAATTTTGCAATTGGAGAAAGTTCACTTGCAAAATTAACCACCGCCGAATATGTGATCGCAAAAAGTGAGTCCGGTGAAAGTTAGAAAGTTGAAGTGGTTTTACCACGGTTAGGCAATCCAACCAAATGACACGACATAGATTTAAGAGGGTTGTTATTCTTGTTATCCCCTTTATTTGTTGCCCTGGATTCAGGTAACTACATGTACGGTACGCCGAGGTCGGTTGGGGTCAATCCATTCTGTAACTAACAAGGACAACAGCAACCACAGTACAGCAGAGATTGAGTAATATCAGATACATGGGATTGCTGTGTTTGGTTGAGTAAGTTCATAAGTAAGGACGGGATGAAAATGCAGACAGAGATGAGAGCATTGGAATAAGAGATACTTTCACTCGTGCCGGAATTTCGGATCGGATTTCGCCCTTAACTCAGAGAAGTCCTGCTGGTTCTCTTTTTACTTGGGGTTGGATTGGACTAGCAAATAAATACGAGTGGAATGCACTACAAGGACCACTAACTAAACTACCTTGGTGTGCTTGTTCAAGTAGATTTGACGGCTGTATATGGAATGCCATAATCCTACCACTGTGTATTGCAGCCTGAAAATAGGGAAAATGGAGAAAATAAAAAGATAGAGAAAGTCGAATTGCCCAATTGGTTTATTGTTGTGTATATTTTGGCATTACATTTGCAATGCACAGTGTTCAATATAGTAGTGAAAGTACATGATATCTGCAATCGGCGTGATTCGAATTTTTATGTAAAACTTTTTAATCCGTATGAACTTAATTAATATTGTGTTATTACACATCTATTATTTAGGTGCATAACGGCTCCTTGCCTACAAATAATCGGCTATTTCCTAACCTTTGAATTGCGACATACGCAAATCATTTNATGTAAAACTTTTTAATCCGTATGAACTTAATTAATATTGTGTTATTACACATCTATTATTTAGGTGCATAACGGCTCCTTGCCTACAAATAATCGGCTATTTCCTAACCTTTGAATTGCGACATACGCAAATCATTTACGTTATAAGCGTTTTGTATTTTATCCAGTGTCAATGAAAATGTATATCATGATTCGACTTCATTTATGACCAATTGAACCATTTCATATTAAGTATCAAAGAACTATGTCGGCGTTTCGGTACGTACGTGCAATCAATCACCATAATGCATAGCGTATGTAGTATCCTTGCCCTCTAAAAATTTATGAGCAAAATAAATATCTTACCGAGAAGCGATCTTACTTCAAAATCTTCACCATGCTTTCTTTACGGCAGTAAGAAATGAAAAGAAACCAAGGTTCAGTCGATTGTCTTAACTGGAGCTGGTAGTAGCAGACTTTCTCATCTTTATTTGGATCAGAGCACTTAATCTGTCGTAAAATGGTGATAACATTAATATGTATTTATAATAGTGCTCTCCCTGAGATGAGCTACACTCAAAATCTCACTCCAACCAAAGTCTCACATCCATTTTACAAGCCAAGCTATGAACCCCGTGCTTTCACTGGTGTCTCTTAAGTCAAAATTTGATTTATTTTTGGGATATTTTTCTCCAGATATTATATTCACACTAGCTTTTCCTTTCTCCGGTTTTCCGCAACAGTTGGGCTGTGCTGGCTCAAGAGAAATAATAAATTGCTACAAACTTTAACTTTGTTTTATCAAAGCAAATTTGAAACACTGCAAGGGTTATTTTGCGGTGTGATATGAATCATGTTCTTACTTAATATTTAGATTTTGCGATTTAGTTTGCTACAATGTTCCTAATTCAATTGGCCAACACAGTAGCTTTGTAGTACAGGGCCAGTCGGGAGCTTAATTAGATTTGAGACTAATTTTGTCTCAGCACTATTTTACTTACTTTAAACAACAAATAATAAACGACCAAGTTTTCCAATTGCCCGAGGTTCTTGAAAGTTGTCTCTTTTGTATGCAAAATAGTTTGATGAAGAAAGTAAAGGTAAATTTGATTCCCGTTAATTAAAGCATAACACTGGCTGACTTTTTTCGAAAAACTTTGATAAACCCAGAAATTATTATATTAGATATTTTCGGTAAGAAATTCCTTATATTAGATAAGCGCGTCTTATGGGAAAATCTTATATCGGAAATTAAAATTTATCTACAAACAGATTAAAATTATAAAAAAATTATGTAAACCAGACTAATTTTAGTTTTTGTATGCTATTTATTATTTCAAAAAATTTATAAGACAACCTTCATGCAATTATAAGAGCCAATCAACTTTCTCCAAAGCATTTACTTTGTCGCTACCCCTCCGCCACATACTACATCTTATGAACCCATATACATACTATGTATTGAATGTTTATAGAACGATAAAAGTTAATAACTTTCACCAAATTATGATTTTTACTGCAACAAGGTTGTTTATTTGTCCATCAAAATTTGCAATTTATATCCATTCATTAACTTTGCAGTTCCTCGAAAACTCCATTATCCTCTCAGTTTACATAATCCAGAATTATGTAAAGCGGAAACTGAGATGGCAGAGGAGAATACTTCATACTTCCTTACATCTCATCAATAATGCCATGTTATACAATTTAGATTATGTTTACTGATATTATCATGGTGTTCGTTAAATGTGGATTACAACGTTCCTGACACTGATAGCAAAGCAAAGGGCAGATTTAGTGGATATTTTTCTGTAGTTTAACATTTTCTTTTATGTATGTATTTTAGTTCCAAGTAAACACTCGTAGGAAATGTTATCTTAAACGTGCCAGAAGAAACGCAGTTGTTCAAGAATGTTGCTGCTAATTGTTACAAATACGTGCTATCAATTTTTATGACTCCCTGTAAATCAGGACATTAACGCAGACAGGATTTTTGTGTTTTCCATTTAATAAATGAAAACAACTTCATCCATCTGCTAATGTTGTCTTTCCAGACAAAAGTAAAGAATTTAATACGGAGAAGATCTCGCTAATTTTCACGCATTATTTTAAAGATTTATTTTCCTTTGCAAGCTGAGAGTAAGAGTTTTTGTTGCCGTCCTGATTTGAGTACTAAAACATCTCTGCTAAGAAATATTCTTAAGCATCTGAAGGAAGCCATCACTATAATTTCTTGAAAATCTCAAATTCATCACAAAACTTTCCGTAATTCTTTTGGCTGGGTTCCACTTTCATCCAAATAAGCAAATATTTCGTTCCTTTGTATTTGTCCGAGTGAAGTATTTTCTGTGGATTGAACTGCATCTCTCCAGCTTGGCAGAGACATTAATCCAAATGTTTCAAGGCATGGAAGGAAGTGAAAGTTGGTTTGGGGAGAAGGATGCAGATTTTAAGCCGATTTTCTCATTCACTTGGCTGATCACTATTTACCAAAGTTCTGGTTTTCTTGGTGGTATGGCGGTATTTCGTGGTGGTGGATATGTTGTGTATGCTTATAAATATGCAACACGATATCTTATCCATGAAGCTACAAGCATACTAATGTAATGCAAGTGTTCGTTGAAATTCATGATGAATGGCTGTATGAATTTCCGGAATCATTGGTATTGAAAACGATGTGTTACAGTTTTAAATATTGCTTTAAATATTGCAATGACATTCTTGTTAGTGCAATTCAAATTTGCAAAATTTAGCAGAAACAAATCAATGCTTTGCTTTCATGATTTGGAGAAGAATTATTTGCCCGTATACAGACGATCCTGCTTACACAGAGAATTGTGGTTTTGTTAGTTCGAAATTCTAGAGAAAGGTTGTTTTTCCACAAGACTGACTCTGACAAGGAAATGGACTCCTGCTTAACACGGATTTAAATTCACCATTCATCTCCCAAATTAGGAACTCGGGTAGAACAAGACTCTCTGCTTAGTATTCTACATAATTCTGCCATTTTAATACAATGACAAATACATAAACCTGAATGCTGCTCAAGAATATACTAGACAAATGTGCATTTTGCAGATTTTTAAGCTACCTTAGCTCCTGACAAATGTTTGTCATTATAAATTATGACAGCCAATTAGCGATAAAATTGCATCCAGCAAAATTCACAAATTATGAGAATCCTACTTATTTTTGACAATTTATTTCAATTCTAAATTCTGAATTTCAGGCGCAGCACGTCAAAATTTCCGCAATGGGATAAAAAGGAACTCAAAACAAAATTCTTCCCTCAATAATCAACACATGGATTAAAACAAGGATTTTGAATCACCCAATACTTTTCCTGGCCACACACCCAATCATTTCATTATCTGACTTTTTTCCAGTCCTGCATCAGGACTCCTAATTTACTTTATTTTACCTTATCCACTTTTCCTATTGGTTAAATAAGTCCAATTTTCCTTCCCTATCCTCATTTCACTCACAAAGTACTTGAAGAAAGGAAATGGACAAAACTTTGCATCAGTTACTCTACGCCTGCTTTCTCCTCTGCATTTTCCTCCCATTACCACCTGTCCACGGGAGTAAGTGCCTACTCTTAGATACATTTATGTAGCTCATTACATTTACTTCAACGTGCATACGTATCGCACAAGAATGTTCTTTAAGAGAAAGTATCTTATTAAATTCCTACTTTCTTCTAGAATGTCCACAATTCATTGCTTTATCCGGAGTTACTCAATCAGGAAACATTACAAGCCCCAGTTGGCCAAGTCCCTATCCTCCGAATGCAATTTGTGCTTATAAATTACAGGTAAGCACACTTAATTTAAAATCAAAACATTAAAGAATGTTTCTAATCCACAATTTTTATAGGGTGAGGCTTGGCAAGGGGTGAAAATAACCTTTCACTACTTCGACCTAGAAACTCCATACTCTGCGGGGTAAACTGTTTACAAGAACAATTCTTTTTGACAGTAAGAATGACCACAATTTTATTTCATAGATGCTTAAACGACTATTTGGAGCTAAATACAGTGGATACCAAGGGACAACGCACCTTTCGAGGGCGATATTGTGGAAAATCACCTCCAGCTCCGATTCTTGTACTTCATCCCGTCCTAGAATTGGTGTTTAGGTCCAATCATGCCGCACATCACAGCGGATTTTCAGCATCCTACGAATTTGTAGATGAATGTAAGCCACAACTAAATAAAGCAATACCAGGAAATATACATCTTACTCCGATAACCTTTTTATCGTTATCCAGCCACACTTTAAACTTATCTTTTGCCTTTTGATACCAGACACTTTCTCCTTTGATACCATCTCCCGTGTTGGGTGGGATGCTTTTAAGTTTCGACTTTGAATTTGAGTTTCTTTGATATTTTTATTGATTGTAACAAAAGATTGTGCTATACCGTCCTAAATACTTTTCTAAGCTCGACCTTACCTTGACAGGGTTTCATCATAACTTCGACTCATGACCATGTTTTATCTTCTTGCAGCAAATGTACAAGCCCCACAATTGAATGGCACATCGCCTTGTGGCAGCGTTATACAGGGAATAGGCGGTCTAGTCGTAAGTCCGGGTGAGTAAAAACTTTTCTTTTGACGGGTTTTTTCTCCAGTCCTTTAAATTCTGTTTGGCATTTCCTTCCTCTTCCCTTCATTTCAACACTATTACAGATATTCTTTTCAAATACTCTACAAAATGTCGGTAGTGTAACATGTGAAAAAGGAAGGAACCCAGTTTAGAATGGCTCATCACAGTCACACACTTATTTCTGGGTTTCATGCATGCATACTTAAGTTGGAGCAAGTGTTTGATTTGTCTGGAGTCGAAGGACAAGACAAGTACGTGTCAAATGCATATGTGCATTTGCATGGTTGGAATTGCATGCAAAAAATGAATGAAAACTTTGAAATCAGCGAATGAAATATTACTCAATATTACTTTTGGAAAATAGTCTAAATAATTTTTTGTCGTTTGTCAAGCTTTTCTGCCAATAAGTTGGAATTACGATTTAAAAACAGTTTTCACACTTTTAGATTTTTGTTTTTAGAGGGACAAACACTTCATGAATTTGACGAAAACATACTTAAAATTCAAACCTACTTATCTGTAACAATTACCAATTTCAGGTTATCCACGCGGTTACGCGGCCGGACTAGATTGTCTCTGGCTTATAAGGGCGCAATACAATCACGTCGTTTATCTGCGAATACAGCACCTGGAATTTCAGGGTAGTACGGGTAAGGCGAAATTAAGCAATATCCACAACAAGGTGAAAGTCAATATTCTCCATGTTAAGAAAATTCGTAAATTCATCCAACTCTCCTACTACCTAACCACAAAATTAAATAGTTCCAAAGATGTTGGGAAATAGGGGCAAGACATGAAATGACGAAATCATCTCATCAATTCTATTCGAGTTCATCAAGTTTTACTTACTTTTCCCATTCTAGCTCGTAATGATCTTTTTGATTCGATACACAGTTCTGATAACATCCCACAGAACACGCCAACATAACATTGTTAGCTGTCTAGACCATATTACAAGTTTTAGTTTTCATCCAAGCCTTGCTTGGCAGACCAGTGATTGCACCTTTTCTAGGGAGAATGTTTCACATTGTTCGATGGAAATAGCATCCAGTTCATATTTCATTCTGAGGATGAGCTGGAATTTGGTATTCAGGATGCATGGGCAAAACAAACCAAAGCAGCAAAATAATAAGGAAAGGCTCATCATAAATCTATCCAACAGTAACGCCAAATATCTGCAAACCCAGCCAAACCCTGACTAGAAAAAGGAAAGAGAAAGCCACAAACTATTTGGAAACATTGATTATTACCGAATTTCTGAAACATATCAATCCGTAATTGGGGTATCCGACGATTTACTTGTATGACACTGTTGTACAAATATAAATGATTTGATAACCGTGGCGTAAGATAACCATCTGAACGATCATCTTGGACAAAAGTTTATTCTTCCCAACAAAGAAGTCTTGCACCCATACTAGTACATTCCTTGTCGGAAAATGTTTTATTGTTAATTTACGACCATCCCTCATAGAAATGAGACAAAAGAGAAAACTATTATACTTGCTCCATTCCTTTCTACCCACCCACTCACACAATATGATGGGATGAGTAACTGAGCCGGAACAGATGCATTGTCTCTCCCGTAATATCACACCAAGAACAGGAAGTCAAGGAGTGAGTTGACATTTATGAGAAATGACAATGAGTTTAAGTGGCTGACACTGCAGCCAACACAAGTTGACACGCTTATAGCACAGATATCCTAGTTATCATTGTTATATTGAAGTGTTGACTCCTCAAAGTCGAGGACTTTGCCAGAGTGCTTTCACCACTACAACCAGCGTTGCCTTGATCTTTTCTCTTTGACTTTAATTTCACGCTTTCTCCACTTTCATCATGAATCTCTCTCACCATCCAGCTAATTGTCAAAAGGCTCAATTAAGAGTATACGTAAGAATATTGGGTTTATGAGTCATTTATAGAAAATGTGGAAACTTAACAGTAATGTGTACAGGATGGCTACGAGCATTCACTGGGAGAGGCAGCTGTAATCAAGCGATTCTGTGGGGATACGAGGTTCTATAAGGTAAATATTTATGTGTGATAACTTCTTACCTATTTTGAGAGTATGCTTGATTGTCATTTTCAGGCGGAAGACGATAAATACATTTTATCCGAGAGAAACAGACTTCTCATAAGATTCACTACGACGGAGCCGTCCAAACCGTTAAATGATACGATGACCCATGTCGGGTTCCAGCTAGTTTGGTCGGATGTGGAGTACATGAGTCCAGGTAGGAGAGCAAACTAAGATTGTAGTTCTGATTAACGAGACAATTTACATAACTAATTTCCATTTTATTATGCATAGAAAATTGCACAAAAAGTTCACGGTTTGCCTGTCAAGAAACTCAGGTTTGTCTTAGTCCGCATCATAAGGGGACTTCGAGCTGCCCAGATCTTAAACATTACTGCATCTCTTCTTCCCTTGTGTGTGATGGGTTATCAAATTGTGGAGAATTCGACTCTTCGGATGAAAGGAATTGTATGATAATAATTTGCAAATTTTTGCAGTTTCATAATTGCATCTTACTGAATAATGCAGGTTCCAAAACACCTCTCGTCCTGACCGTGGTGGCGACACCGCTCGCAATCCTATCGACATGTCTCTTCTTTTGCTACCTTTGCTACAAGAAAAATCGTAAACGTGACCGACACCTTGCCAATTCCCTGAATACAGGTCACGGGAAAAAAGGTCCCAGTCGTGGTCACGAGGAGTCTTCCGGTGGATGCTGCTGCTGTTCGAAACTGTTTTGTTGTTGTTGCCCTAAACCAAGACGTGCAAAAAATCACGACTCTTTAGAAGATAAGTGCCGTCCAGGAGGATTTGGGGTGGAAAGTGGAGAACAGGGACAAGCTCCAATGTCCCGGGGTCCCATTTACTTTAAGAATGAGTTAGAGTAAGAAAGAACAACTAATAATTTTTTAATGTTAAAAATACTTTTTCTAAGATGTCACCTATGTCTTGCTCCAGGTCACCCGGTGCTTCCGACATAGTCTCACCCGCTTCCGGATTTTCCGACTCAGAATCCGATCTTGGGAATCAGGCCCCAATTTTCTGCCCTGCTCACGGTCCCGTACATTTCGTCCCACTCCGTTATCTGTCTCGTCACTTCCCCCTGCTCCCTGTGGTCCAAGAGGTGACCTCCGGAAATGGTGGCGGTTATCCTAACGACATTTATGACGAAGGTGGCTCAATCT
>JAAXNX010000216.1:0-38701 GCA_036491905.1 Folsomia manolachei
GATGTCCTCCGGTTAGGAGTTACGGCACGAACACTTATTCGATGTGGCTGTAAGATTAAATGTTTATCACAACTATTTATTGCAGACACCCAGACATATTGTTGAGTATATCTTTTGATTACTTACCCGGTTGCAGTCAACACCTTCAACTAACGCCCTCGTCCTCTCGGTTGCCTTAATTGTGCAGCGAAGGAGTCCATTCACATAGACTTGATAACTCTCAATAGTTCCGGGAGGACAATCAGGGGAATTCCAACCAATGAGTATGCTTTTGTTGAGTTGTTTCTCTAACGTTAATTGAACAGGTGGAGGTACTAGCACCGAGAAGAATACATCTATTAATATAATCATTCCAATACCCAAATTTTACTACGTCACTAAATTGTGCGAGGACAAGGATCCACTAAAGTATATCGGTGCGGAAGTGTTAAAAGGACAAAAACTTACCATGCTTACTAATGTCGCCCTCGTCATCTACAATATCTTCCAGGTCCAGGTAGCCAAACTCTTCTTGTCTTCGGTGCATCAGCTCTTCTACAAGTTGAATGAAAAGAGAAAATTCGGATATTAAAATATTCAAAGGTAACTCGTAAAAATGCAATGAATTATTTTACGACGCGACTAACTATAATAGTGCTGTTGTACTTGACAAGTGGATATTTTAGTGCCCTGCTTACTACTAGTAACATAATTTACAATCAAAATCTGGAAGCCAACTTAGTATAAAATCTTGAAAAATATTTAAATTTCCAACGGCACAGATAATAAAGCCAAATAACAAATTTGATAATAATAAAACACGGAAATAAAAATAAATGACACAAACCTTGTCTTTTGAAAGCTTCTTCCTGATTCAACATCAAAGGGGGCAAGGTTCTCTGAATACGATTCTTGTTTTTTGCTACATTCAGAAAAATGCAGAAGGGTAAGAAATGCAAAATTTGCACGTGCTAATTTTCAATGAAAGAAATGAAACATGAAAATTTGTAACTACTATCTCTGCACTATTCTTGAAAAATTAGTAACTCTTGTAATATTAACTAATAGGTATATTCTGGATAGAAAATAATTATCTTGTAATGAAAACTATAAGATAATAATTTAAATAAATGAAAAACGCTACAGATAAAGAACTTGACATAAATAAAATTTTGGTAACTTTTATTAAACAATGAATTGCAACAGTTTGACCGGAAATGGTCAACCCATCGAATCTTCATTCATTCCTGATTAATTAGCTTGTGAGTAGATAAGTGTTGGCAATCTACCTATGATAAGCCGTTGCGACTCATCCCCTACGTCCCGTGAATAATCAAAGTCCAGCAATGAGGTAGAAAAGCAGTCCTCAGAATCCTTAATATTAGCTTGTGAATAGATAAGTTTTGGCAATCTACCTATGATAAGCCGTTGCGACTCATCCCCTACGTCCCGTGAATAATCAAAGTCCAGCAATGAGGTAGAAAAGCAGTCCTCAGAATCCTTAATCCCAAGAACGACCTGTTGATGAAACTCGATCAAATCTTCACCCACCAGCCTCTCGACATAATTCGAAGGAACCAGCCCCCGTCTCCCATCAAGAAGCTCGCCATCCAGAAAACCATCCTAAACCAAATCCCAATCAACATTGTTATCAAACATACAAACAAATTTCATCTCTTCCAGAATTCCTCCAATTATTAATGATTGAACAGGGTAAGGCCACATATTCCGTTCAAAAGCAAGGTTTCCAATTTTATTAAGAAAATAAATTAACTTGACATTGCCTTGGAACAGGTATAAGCTCATTCCAAACTCAATAACTTCTCCAAGAGAAAAGAGCCAATGGCGGCACTCAAGTTGACTTTCACCCAATATACTTTCTCCAGCCAGAAAGTAGAAAGAATATGATATAAGCAACGTAGGCTCGAGAAACTTGCAAAAGTATCAAGTTGGTCCCAAAAAATCCTGAAGAACGTGAAAAAAGTCATGCATGGAAACAAAAAAGAAAGTAAAAAAAGGAAAGAAAACGTATAGGATCAATTCGGTCAAGTCAACAGAGAGGAGAGAGAGAGCAAATTGCATGTGATCCTTATAATAGAGGTAGGGAAATAAGGATGGCCTTCCTTTTGAATGGCATATTTTAAAAAGAAATTGAACATCGCTCTCCATTCTGCCCACAACCTAACAATGAATCACAACCACCATGAGTGAGTTTTATCTCGAGTCAACTTCAATGCGGAAGAAATCCTCTTCTGAACCAAGGAAAGAAAATAAATGCAAAAAAGTTGATTCCAAAAGGTAGCCAACGGACCAGATTTAACGCAATGTGAATGAAATTGATGAAAAGTAGCTGGGGGGATATAAAACCCTTCAATTCACGGCTGAATTGAGTTATGACGGAGAAAGCAAAGGGATGTGGAACTAGGCTACGGTATTTGTCATGGAATGATCCTCATCATGACCACATATGATGAAGGTAAATCAGAGTCTGTTATTTGTCACGGTTAAAATGTTCTCTTCTTTGATATGCAGCTAAATTCCTTCTCCTAGGCGATTCAATCAAAGTGGACTGGCCTCGTGGCTCAGTAATTTAGTTTTACTTTTAAATAATTACTTTTTTAAAAGTAAAATTTGAAAATGCTCAGTTTGATAAGTAACTTATTCCGGATTTGTGATTGATGCCGCATTGTTATCTAAAGTTAGAAAAGGATTGAGTTGGAAAGAACCAAATTGGAGTAATCCATGACAAAGAAGACCGAGTCAGTGGGAGGAATCAAAAATAGAAACTCTACGAAAATACAAACCTCATCCATAGTTCCCCAAACAAGGACGTAATCTCCAGCATTCAGACTCAATTCCGCCTCAGGATTTTCGTTAGGCGACTGATGAAATGGGTCATACGAGTATCTGTGAACAAAGTTGGTTGGAAATCAGCCATTGTTATAATTTGAATAATACAAAAAATCAAGCCCACCAACAAAACATAATACCCACACCCTCCAGGCTACATCGTTTCCGAAATGAACAATGATAAAATGTTTTTGCAACTTGAGCCTGGTTGGTTGTCAGTTGCTTGCTTGGACTGGTAAGGGATTGAACACAAACTGGAAATTACTTTAGGGAATTTATTTCAACACCAATACATTTAAATGTCTGCATTCCATCCAACCAAAGGCTTCAATATCATTTCCAAGAAAAAACTGTCAGCATCGCCGTGATTCATGAATGTGCAATTTCTTGTCTCAGCAACCTGCTACAGCTACGGTTTAAAAATTTGCAATCATGACGAGAATGAGTTAGGTAGATAAAGGAGAAAGTATCGTCAACGTAAACGGAGCCTGGATGGGGTGGGTGGTTTGTGTTTGTGGGACTGGGAAAGTAATTTATTTGGCTAGTCATTCAATACCGAACAATATAAACAAAGCATCGTCCTTTTCCAGGTACGTCCAACATGTCGGCCTCTTTTCTCCCCATGGATGCCTGAAGTTGCTGAGCCTGTTGATGTTGTTGGATCTGCATTTGTTGCTGTTGATGCTGCTTTGTTCCGTTGAGTATCTGCCGATGATGTGACGCATCAACACCGCCTGAAATATGCAACCATAACATAATAATTGAACAGAACCGTAAAGTTAGCGGATGAATTATATGACACAGCCACGGCAACCAGCCGGAGGTCCACTAAAAGAATCCAATTCGACAAAAGTAATAAAACTCTGAAACTAGGGAAAGTACACAAGGTAAGCATCAGGACGCCGCCTTTATATTCAGTTCAGGAGCAATAAAGTTGTTGGCAAACATTGTGACAGTCGAAAATTACATCTTCCTCCACTGCAAACATACTACAAGGGATTTAAAAGAAAAATGTTTGCACTTGGTCTATCTATTGGGTCCAACTAACAAACTTATGTGCATTGATATATATGGGAGAGGATCTCAAAATTTCATTTCTCATCATTCATCCATCTATCTTTCCCCCTTGCATAAAATATATTGTGCAACTTAACTCTCTTTCGCAATGATGATGTAGAGAGTTACAGATAAGCATTGTGTAGTTGACCAAAAAGCTTAAAGTTGAAGAGCTTTTGGGGAAAGTTGGACCAAAATATGTGCAACCACGATCGGTCGGGTTCTCGGTCCATGCAAATTGTGGCGAATCTCAATTTCATGAAATAGAATCATTTCCCCAACTTACCCAGTTTATCGATATGAGCTGTGGTAATGATGGTCGGAATTGAAATGGATTGAGGCTGCACGGAGTGATGATGACGAATTAAACCAGAAGAATGTTGAAGTTGTTGGAGTTGCTGTGTTTGTTGCTGATGTTGACTGGCCGCTTGTTGAAGTGCTGTTGTTGGTCCCTGAGAAGTGTGGAAAACGGTACCAGGAGGAACGACAGAGAAGAAATTTGAGGGTAGAACCGTAGCAATTGGTTGATATTGGGGAAAAGATCCCATCCCATGAAGGGGCTGCATTGTCGAAGATGTGCCTTGAGTGTGCATCCCTCCCGGGTGTTGGTGATGGTGGTGGTCATAGATTCCTGACAGGTCCCGAGAAGTACTGCCTGAAACTGTGGGTGGTCAACGAAAATACACATAAAGCATCTTTCCTCCTCAATAAACTAGTTCAATCAACTTCCTCTAAACTATACGGTACATACAGAAATAGTCTATGTTTGTAAGTACAATACGGCGTAAAGGGAGCTATTACAAATCTCCAAAGTGGTCAAGTTTTCTGGTAAGATTCCGTTTTATAGTAAAGAAATTTAAAACAAATGGTTAATCAATGGCTCTGCAAGTTTAGTTGATTTTTCTGGATCGGTCGACTGTTTCGACTCAACACTTTTTTCTAAAGTTCAACAAGTATATCAAAGGAACTTACAAAAAAACTTTTCCACAAGTGGGATTTATAATTCTTTTTTTTATTATACGGGAACCTCGACAGCAAACACGACCGGTTACATGAACGCAAGAAATCTCTTGTGTTACACAAAGAAACTAAAATTGCAGATACTTCACATTGCAGTACATAAGCTTTTACTACATTGAATTTACATTCTGCTGTGAAGTGACCAAATGATGGAACTAGGGCTGTTTGTTGGATTTGCTTTTAATTGCAATAAAGTTGTGTGAAAGTTGGAAGCAGTCGATTGGTTTTCTAAAATTAGTTAGTATTGAAGAAATTTTTAAGTCTTCAATTTTATCAAGGTTCAACATCTCAAAAAGTTTACCAATGTAAATGCTATCCCAACTTTCATAAACTTCAATGCAAGACTCTATCATCTACAGTTAAATTACTCTCTTGGTTATTATTATGAGCTACAAGTCGAGAATGGTGAAATTATGGTTCCCTACTGAAAAGCGGTGTAATTGGGGTACAGCAAAGCATAATTGTGACGACACCTTGATTTTATAAGGTTCACACTATTAATCAAAATTGGGTTTAATCAGCTGACAAAGTGGTACAGCAAAAGCACGCTTAAATATAAAGATGATTAAGATTTCCCTGTTTAGTGCACACATATTTTTAAAAGGATAATGCTTAAAGTACATGAAGAAGAGTTAAAATTACATTTTACAGGGATAGCTCTACTAACAAGAAGTCACACCATTTAGAATTGGAGAAGAAGATTAAATAGCAAGCAAAAATTTACTACATTTATAGCTTTAGCTCTGGTGACTATTATTTAATCAAGATAATACTCTTGGTAATATTCTTGATATCGATGAGAAAATAATTGAAGTGACGAAAGGTTTGCACATAGTTACAAACACAAAATTCCGTGTTTCAGGTAGGACATGACAATCCATAAATGTGGACTGAGCTCAAGTAATTGAATTGCTCAATTGATTAAAATCACTATTAATTGCTTTTACTCATTTGTCTTCTGTGAGCTTGTTAGTTCGATTTGTGGGATTGGAGCAACCCAACTTCTAATTTCTAATGAAATCTTCCAACCATCTAACAAGTTATAAAGTTCTATGTGTACTAATACACCTTTCAAGCTGAGTGTTGCTAGAAAATTAGTAAAAGTTAGTTGTAGTGGATGTGGCATTGTTTTGAAATGGCGTGAACGAGCTGATTTGATTGAGAGTTGGTACAATGTGAACTACTGTGGTAGAACAATCACTACATGTGGACAGATTCATTCTACAACAACGACATGTGCATGAGTTGAGACAAATATTTTCGTGTTTATGTCAGTTTAGGTTGTGAAGTTGTGTTTCATTTGTGCACTATTATTACTCAAACTAATCTTGTCCTGTGTTTTGAATACTTTTCATGATTATTAACAAGTATACTATTTATACTGCACTTCTATCACTACGAAATACATCATTTTGTTACTTATATCTCTGCTTGCTTACTTTCTGGTTCATCAAAGTGATCGATTGTGATTTTTGGAACGTGGTGGTGTTTGGACGATGTCGGTTTTTTGGGTAAAGTTCGTCTAGAAGGTGCTGGCATGTGGCCTTTTGGCGGATGCGGATGGGTGCTATTACGAGAGCCACAAACTGCGAAAACAATGAGACAATCCAAAAGGAATGATAAAAATTAATACGTCAATCAGTGAGCATCACAACAATCACATGCAGGCTGTGGTGGTTTGGTTTGGTTTCAATCACATATCCCAATAATTTCGTAATTAATTCAGACGTTAATTAATTTAATTAATAGTAAAGTAAACGATGATGAAGGTGCTACGAATGCTCTCCCCTCTCACAGTCAATACAATAAATGAGTTGGCAGTTGATTTACATTTATCAGCAACATAATGCTGGGGACATAGACATTTGATTGAGGCGATCATAGCAGGTAAATATGCAACAGAGAAAGCAAGAGAAAACATGCAAACTTAGTGTGAAGTTATCATTCAACATGTTATTCTGTATTGATATGTTGCTTCATCAGTCAGTCCAGTGTGACATTCAGAACATGTTTTATAGACAAATTACAGTTATTTACAACAAATTTACGATCTGGTGCTTAGCTCAGCGGCAGCGACAGCATTTGCGTACATACGAATTTAATGAACAAATTTGTAAAGGACTCGCGTTTAACGGGTACCAGTTGAGTTAATGTGCAAATCGGATTAATGGTTATGTGGTGTGGGATATAGCATCATTACATTTACGGTCGAATAAGTAAGGTTGTGTAAAGATACTGAACAAATACATTTTGACATGGATACGGGACTCATCCATCCTTAATAGCCCATATTACTGTTTTAGTTGGTGAGACAAGATGTCAAATGACAACTATTATTTTATCCAATTAAAACAGTTTTGAGGAGAATACATTACTTGACTTCTTAAATCATAAGTATCAAAGTTGCATCAATTACTGCGGATTAGATAGTTGAGAAATTGTAATCAATCAAATATTTGCGCACAAGTACAAATAATCAAAATTGACGAAGTTACGCCACAACCATTCAACCCGAAGTTCAAAGAATGTAAAAAACTATTTTCACTCGACAAAAATATTTATATTGTAATTGAAGGCATTTGCGTAGGCGAACGTCTTAATCGAATGTATATCACACATTTAAACACAGACGAGTTAAAATAAGAAAAAGCTTTCTAATAAATGTTAATGATTTCTGAGCATATGTACAATAGTCACATTACAATTAGCTAGCTGTCAATTATAATTTATAACAAGGAACAATAAAACATGTTGTGAACAAGGATACAGAGCAAGAGGGAGAGAGCAGACCGAGAAAGTATTTGTCTAGAGAGTAAAGAATAAGAAAAAAAGAACTGACAAGACGTACGTGTTCTCGACTCACCAGCATTCTTATCTAATTCAGCTAAAATCTTGTTATCCTGTTGGATTTTGGATATGATACGTTCAATTTCATGGTTTGAAGCAATAGGGTCATCAAACTGGAGAGACTTTTGAGAGAGGAGGGTGGCTCTTTTTTGTGATAGTTGCTGCTGCTGCTGTTGCTGGACCACACCCCCTTGCGCCAGATCGGTCACGGAAGAACTCCGTCTAAACCTTTTCCTCCCGTGTCTCAGAGGAGAGAAGGCGGGCTTATAGGTCCGCGGAAGCGAGTGGGACACACCTGCAGCCACAAGCCATTTTTATGTGATGTGAGTTTTAGGTTGGCCAACGACATATATCAATTATGAGGACGTATCATGCAGTATAAGTAGATACCCGCACAAAAGCCACAATGCACATTCCTCTGTTCCGCCACTCCCACCACCATCATCCCTTCCAACATTTGGTGTACTAATCATACAGAATTACCAGATACCGGGTGCCCAAAGTTTATCTGCATATATGTGTTATGTGTCTGCTCTGAATTTTGATTTGCACTACTGCTAAAAAAACGTGTGACCTAGATAACTTGGCATCCCGATTTGAACTCATTTTCGTGCTTATGACATCCCACCTGTATGGTTCCTCACCCATAAGTAAAACAATAACGGCTTACTTCATTTACTGCTGGCTATGTGTTTACCTGATTAACAAGAAGTCACAAATGAGCAAATCAGGTTTAGCTGCTCTTCTTTTGTCTAAAAACTCTTGCTAAAATAATTAGTTTGACCGACCGTGAAATTTTCTTCCTGCATTTAGCCGTGTTGTAAATGAATTTCTAAGATTAATATAACGATATTACATTAAACTCTACAAATACTAATCTAAAAAAGCCAGATATTTAGATTTAATTCGCCCATATCATGAAACTAATTCAGTCTACTTCAACTCCGAATAATAAATTTTGAAAACTGACTGGAAGTTTTTGTAATATATGGCAATCTTCTAAGGATTAGAGGTTTCTAAGTCTGTGTAAAAGGTTGAACTAGCAAAAAAGCATATCTCAGAAAATACTACATCAGTGACACATAAGGTTTACAGGAAGCAGTTAGTAAATACATTTTTTACACTAGAAAAAATCGCATGTTGGCGAGGCTAACCGATTCACACAAAAAAAATTACTCCGTCAGAGGTAGACTACAATCGGAATTTATTCCGTGAAAATGAAATTATGTACGTGACGACAGAAAACTATGCAATAAGGAAGTATTAAGTTGTGTAATGATGAAGGTAGCAGGATATAAAATACATATTGGCGATCAGGGAGTAAGTGATGCACGTGATAAGCTAGGACACTAAACACATGAATACTATAAAACGTCGCAAATATTGCACGATAGCTGCCAACGTGAAAAACTAAAACAGAATGGTTTGGTCTACCATTAAAACTTTTAGCAAAAAAAGAAAAGTGCAGTTCTTATCTACTTGAATTGAAACCACGAGCTGTAGCGTCCACTAACTCTGGCTGTGTGATTATGAGACCAATTTACTAGTAAAAATATCAAGTTGTAGGATCACATGAAACCTATTTTTGAAGAAAAGTTAAAATAATAGATTGAAGTTAAAATGAAATTGTTTCCCTAAAATATAGAGCATCCACCTATAACTGTTTATCTTAAAAATAGCTATATGCCTTTTTACAGTATACCTAGTAATTTAGAGTCCATGTACAAATATCTGTACAAATATTTAACTAAACCAATTTAGGGTACTGATACTATGCGTTCCTCCGGATTTCATTTCATACTCTGGCCATAATATGGAGTCAGGCATTTGTATTCCTGTCGTTAACTAAACTAACAAATGCAATTTACCCTTTCATTGATTTTCTCCTCTGTCCATTCGTGTCGGGTATGGAAAGCATTTGCATTGAATTGAATCTCATCACATTACTTTGCAGACTTGGCTTGTTCTCTGGGATGGGTTATGTACTAGATCTTGTTGTTAGAGTCAAAATGTTTCAGTGAAACAAACTTCCTAAAAAACTACTGAGAGGTAGGTGAACAACCCTGTTTTAACTTTCTCGTCGTAATAAATAATAAATAAATCAGCCCTTTATGCTACAGATCCGATTCTTTTCCTACTGCCAACTTGCTCTGGAAACTATGCAACCATACCCAAATGCGAATAGTCGACCAATCTAGTGGAATATAGAGACTTCCTGACTATGCACCGTGGTCTTTTGTTGCACGAGACTGTTGTTTCAGAGCTAATTATAAATTGATGAATTGGGCCTCAACACCAAGCAATGCAAGAACTCAACTCAAACCTAGTAGCCCCACCAAAATTCAATTCAGTCTGGTCTCATTAATTCAAGCATTAACATCCAAAAATGATTTTTTACAGAAATTTCTATAGCACTTCACCATCAAATCAACAGTTTGGCTCTCCATTTTCATAAACCTGAATAAAATCCTGTATACTCGGCCCTTGCTTGTATTCCAGCTGTCGGTGAAAGTAAATGCGTAATCAGACATTTATCACTAATTCCGATTTTCCTAACTGGCTTGAAATTACAGATAATGTTTCGCCCATGCGATTTCGCCTAATATTTGTTGCAAATTGTTTGGAATAGTACAGATTATTTTTGAAACTATTCAAAAACTTCCAAAGATGTTACAGAGAATGGGAGAAACCCTATAGAAAAGTGGCTAGCTCATCTCGAAAGGCTCGACTTAGTAAATTTTTGCTCTTTGTCAAACTTTTTGAGTGAGAAATTGCACATGTAGCTAGGAGAACGAAGGCGTAATATTTTTTTGTGTACATGGAGAAAGTGAAACGTGGGTAGCACAATGGAAAAGAGCAGAGCAAAGAATCAGCCTACACAGATGGATGGGTTGCACAATAGACAAGGAACAAACGTAATAATAGGATGTGGGTGGATGAATGTTTGGTTGGATGGGTGGGTGGGAGTGTGGCATGAATAATTGATATGATTGAATTTATTTATTGCTGTGAAGATGGTTTTTCCACTCTACCTCTTGAGTATGTTCCCAGGGTGTGCTGTTGATGTTCCAAAGTTGCATCCAGAGAAGGAACTACAGGAGTGGAAAGTGCCGTAGTACTCTCTCCCCGACTCAGTACCGAGTCTATACGGATTAGATATAATACATACACACATTAAATTTAGTCAATATTCATTAAACTTTCCCCTTAGTCATCACTCACTTCCTCACACTTTCTTTCCCAAGCCATCTATCTAGCTATGCAGTTTTATTAGATTACTTTAGGCATTCATTAAAATCTATCTGCTTGTTGCTTCCTTACGTTGGTGTATAATTCAACTCAACTACCTAGATATATTCGGCAGTTATGTTATCCCGAAGTGAGTATCCTGATCCTGCCTCACTCAATGAGACAGCAAGTGGTACATGAGCTAAAAGCTTGGTCGCCTTGTTTTAGGATTTTGACTATCATCTTTCTCCATCCAATGTCAAACTAGAAGCACTCAACAAGACAGGACAACCGCATCTTGATGTTTGCCATTGCATGATGCTGTGAGAGGATTACATTGTTATTGTTATTGCCTTTCCTTGTCCTGGTCTTAATTGGGTGGTAGATGGAGAAAGGAAGGGTGAAATTTATACCCATTCACCTATGTGCATATCTGAGTGAAGCCCATTGCCAATTATTTCTATTATTAATCACTTAGCTCAAATTTTAATTTCAAACCCTGCCAACTATTGGGTAAGAATGAAGGCTGAAATACATCATTTGTAATAGGAATGAACATGAATTCAAATTCAAGTCAAGTACGTACATATCTTGTCTATACGTAGATAAGTATTTTATGAAAAGGCATACATAACGTTGTATCAAATCAATCTTGTGGAAATCAAATTCACAAACTGTTAACAGAAAGAAAGCGAATACTAATAATACAAATTATTTGGAGCTTATTCAAAATACTACGTCGTACTGGAAGTTGGACAATGAAATTTTGATTGCATTCTTGAGTAAAAATTTAAAAAAATGTACCCAAAATATAGAATTATAGAGCAACAGATATGTTATTTACTGTAGTATTTTTGAAACACACCAATAAGCTCAGCTAGCTTTTACGGCCGTGAGAAGTTCTACACTACACTGGCAATCAATTAGTGAAAATATTTGGGACGGTGCTTTGTCAAAGGAGCTAGAGAAATCCAAATAAAGTAAATAGCAAAAAAGAATTGAAGAAAAATGAGATTATACGTAATTGTGATAATATTTACTAAAAAATTCAATACACATACATAAGTTTAATCTAGTGAGTAATGAAATATAAAGGAAAACTACGCTTTTTATTTTGCGATTGTATTCATACTGCAGCACCTTGCAACTACGGTTACAAAAACAACTGCGATTTAACTACAACACTACGATCTACTTGCCGGATGTGCCTAAGATAGTGGTCGGGTCTAGTTTGCTTGGTTAAGTCATTTATTTAGTCTTGATTGTTTGTGTTTGGATGCAAAAATGAGAAACTTATTCTCATTCTCTAAAAGCCCACAATCTTTTGTACACCAAAGTACATCAGTTCTTAGTAGAATCATATTTTTGGACATGGTAAAAGTGAAACGTGTCACTACTACAAAAACGTCACTTGCTTTTTTGGCAATGATGCTAAAATTCTTGTAAATATTTTAAAACAATTATATACAAACAAGACCTGACCTGGAGTTGAGCAAAGAGGTGAGTCTGGTGGACTCTGTCCGAGGGAAGAATGTCGAGAAGATGAGGCACGGGCTGACTGATGCGACCTTTTGAGAGCCGTCAGTTCCAACATCAACTCCTACAAAAAACAATTATACTCCAGTCTCAATAGTTGGATTAGATACAAAGAAATTCACACCAAAGTGAAAATTATGACTTTGCAAAATACAATCAACCAATTTCAAACTCTATAAAATCTGTAGAATGGTGATTGTATAACGTACATAAAAGCAGTTCATTAGGACTTTGACCGAGTTTGAATCATTACGTTAATGATAGTAAAAATTTACTTGTTCTCAGTTCTTACCTCATGACGAACATTTTGGAGCCTGAAAATACACAAGAGAAAAGTTAAATTGGAAGAGAAAAGCCATGAAACTCAAGATGAAACTTTCCCTATTTTATTCCCTTCTCCGAACTACCCACACTCGTTTCATACTAATTTTGATCATATCAATAACATAATGTTTTAAAAAACCTAAAATCTTTAAAATGACGGCTTTCTGCTGCTTATCATAGAGTGAAATGAGCACAAATAGTCTGTTATTAGTCTGCNTACCCACACTCGTTTCATACTAATTTTGATTATATCAATAACATAATGTTTTAAAAAACCTAAAATCTTTAAAATGACGGCCCTCTGCTGCTTATCATAGAGTGCATTATTTGTGCAAATGAGCACAAATAGTCTGTTATTAGTCTGCGGCAAAGTTCACTCGCAAAAACGCAACTGAATAATTAAATTTAAGTCTAAAATTCCAAAAACCAACCTAACTTCTTTTTACAATCGAACAAAAATGAGTTTCGATTTAGAAATAAAATCTAACGTTAAACCCAGTTTCTTAATTATTACAATAAATTCTTTAATATTTCAAAATTTCATCACTTACTCCGTCTTCTTCTCCAACTCTCGGATTTTGGACTGAAAATTAATCAAGTCAATCATAATTGTAGTTGAATTTCAATATTTCATTCATACATATATTTTAGTTCAGCATTTAAATAAGAATGAATGATTCGACATTGTGTAACACAATAATTAAATAATTAAGCGATTGCAATCAAGTTTTTTAAATTTGCCAATAGAATTTTTTGCAAATGAAATTTTAAATCGTGGTTATTATTTTGTTGAAATAAAGTTGTAAGTACAAAGATTTTTCTGACATTAACTATTTTTCCACGTCCACGTTAGTTTCTATCAAAAAATGTTAATGGTAGATTTGGACAATTTGAAGGCTACTATTTTCTTAAATTGTTTCCTTCATGTAACGTGATTGAATTAAGAAACCTTTTTACTTTGAAGGGACAAAGAGGAAAGAAAGTATAAACTAAAAATGGGAAGAGGTGCAATTTAGTGGTGATGATTTTATTGTGTAGTGTTCGAGTGACCAACCAACGGACCTGCAATGCTTTGACAGTGTCATAGGATTTCCTTTTGTCACTTTCTCCAACAAGGTTAAGTCGACCGACTTCCTCCTTCTTCTCTCGTAATTGAACCAAAGCTTCGGCATGTTGTCTCTCGAGTTCTTTCCTTTGTTCTGACGCTTCACGTAATTGCTACACAGTGGTTAAGAGCAAAGGAAAAAAATCCATGGTTAGTTTTAAATTGGAGAAAAATTGGGAGCTTTTTTTGCCACTACGGATACTCATAAGTACGCCACACGCTACATATTATGTTACACTACAGAAAAGCCACTACGCTTGTCTCACTAAATTTGTGATTTAAAAAAGAAAGGCCAGTACATATCAGAATAGTGGGCAAGATTTAAGACAAGGGATAACAGATCGAAAAAGGAAAGGGTAGAAAGTAGAGATAATGATGAGAGTTTGGACTGAACTAAATTTTTGGTCTACTGGGTTCACTCCATTCCCGTCCATTCAATACTCACACAACATGAACAGAAATGTAATATGTATCGTTGAAAGGAACAGGTTACAAACACGAGTTTGGAGGGTGGAAGTCAAGTTTGGGAAGAAAGAGGAATAAGAGCTACATAAATTATTTGATAGTACCATATGTACAAAGATTCGCTTTGCCAGCAGGATTACAGCAACAGCTATGAGAAAAGCTGACAAAAATTGTAGACTAGACTCAATCACTTAATTTAAGTCTTTGCTTTCTTTGCTACGTACCTAATCTATCTAGTCTAATCCACTGTAGCGTATTACTGAGATTCAACGTTTAAGCAAGGGAGACGTTCTGATACGATACATACCCCTTTTTCAACTATCTAAAGTATCATAATGCAATAGAGTGAGGCAAGTGCACATTACAACAAAAAATGGAATGGATGGTGGGACATAAAAGAGAGAAAGATTTGGATTCAATTCTTTTAGCAAGCCTGGCCTACATGAAACAAACAAAAAAGTGGCTTTTGGGTTGTCAGAAGAAAATAACGACTGTTACAATGGGTGGAATAAACAGCGGCTGAATAACTGGCAAAATAGACGAGAGCCAGAATCCATTAAAACTGGAAACAAACAATTTATGGCAAAACAAACCTCATGCAATACTGGAGAAAGTTAAAAAAAAGTATTTTGCTATCACCCGCTGATAAGTAAGAATCTTCCATGCAACAAAGTGGTATAACTAAGCAGTAAATCAAAAAGGCTTTATATGTGTACGCAACTAATAAACTGCGAATGCAAGCAAAGAATTAAAAAAATGGTGAGCACGTACACGATTCCGTACCTTCAAAATAGACTCCAGGTTTGCAATTTTTCTGGAGTCAGCCCAGAACACGGAAGCAAGCCCTTAAAAGTAGGTTTATAAATTCGTTGCTAGCGAATCCAGGTTTCCTGTGAAGGGATATCCCTCTCTCTCAATCTCTCTTTGGGTCGTTCTTAATTTTATTTCCTTTTTCCAGCTCCAAGTCACAATTTCAGCAGTTTAAAAAGCTGAGTCTTTTTGTTTCCTGTTCCACAAGTAATGCTGTCCTTTTGTCGCGAAAATGTGATTTTGTTACTAACCAGCAGCCATTAATAACGGATTAGTACTCAAATTTACTCAAAGCGAGGCCTATATTTTATATTAAGAATGGGGGGACCAAGGGAGATTTCAACAAAGGGTTGGGCAAGGACCACGACAATTTAGTGGATGTGGTGCATGTGTTGCGTTTGAGCAGTTCGAACAACAAGACAATGCATTGGACACTTGCTAAAATTATTTTCACATTGGATCCTTTAAAATGTAAAACCAAATCGGGTCACTTTCACTCTTAAGAACAAACTTTAATTTCAGGTTTCTCGCAGAGGAAGCCTCATTTTGAGGACTCAAGTCAGAGTGTTATTGGTTCAAGGGCTCACTTTCTTTATTTTCTAAATTTTTGTAGGACAAACCACTCCACCCTTGATAGGAACGTGTGTGTGGAGAGTGGTGAAAAGAAGTGTACCAGCTAATTATCGTGTGGTCCTCCTCATGTGCTCTCAGCCTGCTTAGTTAGCACTGTCACTCCTTCACCACTGCATGTTATATATTGTTCACAACTTTTGCTGCTGCTTGCTTTCCAAGAAGCAAGTAGCCTCAAGAGAAGAGTGTAGCAGACTGGAGCCAGACGGGCGACTTGTGTGCAGGAGAAAGCAGGAGTTTGGTTAGTTAGTTATAAGGAAGAAAGTTGTGTGTTGTTGGAGATTGGGCGCGAGACCAGGAGGGGCCCAAAAAATACAACCTGGTCGCACAAATCCGCAGGGTGGTTCCCTTGGATTAGGTCACGGGTCAGGTTTAGGACACTCATACAAACCGTCCGGCAAAGTCAATGTGGAAATGGATGGCTTTTGTGGTGCTGCAGAGAAGCTGGCACCATCCTCCTTTTCGCAAATTCTACGCAAGATAAAAGAAATCGATAGGACAAGGGGAAAGATGCAGTAAGGAAATTCGGGTCATGGGGGATCCGCACTGGAGCATTGGTTGAATTGGCCACCGCCCCAAACCCCACCCGACCGACCGACCACCCTCAAAACGACACACACACGCAATCTCTCCTTTCGCCCACCTCACCACTCCACTCCGATCCGCTAATGCCCGGCTCACTTTCCAAAACTACTTTCTCCTCCGAAACTCAAACCTTCTCCGGTGGCATCCACATATGCCTTTCTCTTGTAGTTTACTCTCTCATAGTTGGTGGGAGGGTGGGACAGGGTTGGTGGAGACAAACTTGCTTATTTTAACCCAACCAAACAAATCCATAGTCCTTTCTTGCTTTCTACATTACAACCAACCCGCCGACACAGCACATTTTCTCCAGCCAGCCAGTTTTCTCCACCACAATCCTGCTATGTCTCTTTCTGCTGGTTGGACTCCTTTTCTAATGTATTGCTTAGTAGTTGGCTTGGTTGGTTCGATGGTGGGCTTGCACTTGTTTGCAACACCATGCTCTTCTCTGAGCTCTTTTTACCACAATGTTCTACTGCATAAAGAGAGTAACAAGGGTTTTTACTAGAGACTTCTCGCCTCCCACCAAAAACGTGCTTTCTCGGATGCTTTCCTCTTCCATTACTCTGAAACTCTGTTCCATTTCTTGTTCTTGACTCCAAGTTAAATGCCTTTCTCTGCAAAATCGTTTGCAATGGAGAAAGCAACTGCATAATTCTTTTTATCCGGGCTGGTTTATATATGGATCTTCACATCCAATGCATGTACCTTTCACTATTCTTCTCATCTCAATTGCAACTTAAAGGGATCACAAGCTTTTTCAAGTACAATTTGCAATAAATTTTGTGTTAATTGCTTCAGAACATGCATTCCACTTGCCAGTCAAGTTATATGACTGACTCAAAACGGACGTTTTAATTTGTAACTTGGTAAATGCTCTTGTTTCGCGATTACTCAGGGATTTAGCGCTTAAGTTCCTGAAACTAGAAGCAAATCCTGAGAATAAAATCTGTCATTTTCATTACTATACACTGTCATTGCCAGCCCCGATATTCACAACTTACCAAGGTCGCACGACTGCACATAAGATACGACCCAATTTCTAAAAAGGAAACCAAGTCAAGCCAGATTCCCAATCTGAAGACTTTATATAGCATTCAGTGCACTATACTGATGCTGATATGCATACCAATTATTTTTGTAGATAAAGGGCTAATTTTTGAACTTTTTTATGAAGGAACTATTTTAATGGAATAAACTGGTAACTAATTCCCATTAAAAGAAAATTTACAGCAACTTTTCCTGGTAAATTTAAAACCTTCCATAATTTTACGATAAATATATGCAATGTAGCCAAGGGGCGACACTTCAGCAAGAATTGGTGTCAATGTATTTATTCGGTTTGCAATTGATCCCTCCTTAGTGGATAATGAGGTGTGCCTAGTGGGTCATGAGGTTCAATGATCTCCGGCTCAAGATAATTAAAAATACAAATGGGTTAAAAAAATTTAACTCGGCCACTCCCCCTGACCTATTTTGAGGTGATCCGATTGATTTCAATGACTGACTTTCTTTATCCCGTACAATTAGGAAGGGATTAAGCAAAAATTGTATTCGATTATCTCCAAAAATTATTGCACTAACAGACATACGGACGCAATCCAACTGGGTTCTACCCTTAATTTAACTTAGAACAGCTAAAATTCTATTCTCCCTATTCAGTGCCTTTTCATATGTGGATAATACTTAACATCACAGGGGAAAAGCCACATAACCCAACCCTTTGCGAAAAATGAACACGCACCCAAATTCACGTGTGTTTGCTATTTCTGTCCATTTCTTTCTAATCTTGGCATTAGATGTTAAATCGAGAAATAAAAAGAGACCGACCAAAGCAAAGTTTTAGTATGAAGTTATGTTTGGTGTCAAACTGAGTGAGATTTTGCATGGCTTTTCTTTTTTGGTTGTTATTGCCGCTATATAAATTTACAGGAATTGGGCAGGGCTGGTGGCTGGAAAACTCACGCTCGAAATCTAATAACTTGTATGGTCATGCCTTAACTTGTTATTCGTGCACATCCGCGTTTTCCTTGTACATTGGAGTGACTGGACCTTTTGAGAATACAAATAAATCTTAAAACAAAAAATTCAGTTTGGAATCTTTTTTTAAAAAGATTAAAGTTGAGTTTCACATGTATCACCACAACTTTTAATATGTCTTAACACTTTCTTCAATTTAAGGTGCTAAATGCTCGTAGGCTTAGATTTAAAATTGGGCTGCTTTTTTTCATTTAAACTAAGCGAAATATTTATCAAAACATTTTATAAGTTTCTCAAAAGTCAAATCTTTCACTCAGTTTCCATTTTGGTATGATCCCAGGTCAAAGTTAGGTAATAAATGCATCAAATTTGAAGGTTACTATCCATTAGTAAATTGCGAGTTAATAAAATTGTGAAAAAAACATGAATCGCGTTAAATGAAGATGTTTACCGTCTTTTGAAGACGTGCTCCAATAAAAATAAAGTCATTAAAATAAATTGATTGAAAGTAAAATCAGTTGGTTGCGAAAAATTGCCTTAACTGTGAGTTGTGACCACGTAACTTTCACATATTGTCAAATAATACAGGGAAATAAACACGATGCAAACTACTACTAACCTGTAGTTGACCGTAAATCCGAATTGTCTGCTTGAAAATAATCCAAGCTTTAGGCTACCCTTCGTAATTCCTTACGCAAGTTCTTGGTTCTGGTTCATTTGCGGGAGCCAAATTGTATCACAATAATCATCATTAGCCTTTGACTAAAGCGTTCAAAGTCCTGACAGAAAATTTCTAATAACGGTTTGGACAAGTTCCTGATGCTGGTAATATTAGAAGTTCGAAGAGAGATTAGTATTGGCCTCGGGTCTCGTTTATTGAAAAGAAAGTTTTACCGACTTTCTTCAATGGTTTGGCGTGGTGCTGTATTGTCTGTTCTGCTTTCTCCATTGGTGCTATTAATGGCAGACTCGGTTTGGTTTGTGTGAGTGGTAGAATTGGGTGCGACGACTTTGCTTCAGAAAAAGTTTTGAGAAGAATAAAAACTCGGATGAAAGCCAAACCAAAAACAGCCAATCCAAACACAAAGAAGAAAGCAAAAAAACTCTAATTCATAGTTTTAATATCAAAGATCATCCACCAACCACCCAAACGCACATACGGGATCCAATCTTTTCAGAATTTTAGCTACCTTTATGTGAAATAAAATGTGAAAAAGAGAATAAAACAAGAAATCGCGAAACCCACTACAAATGGTTTCAAATTGATCGTAGTCTTATTGAAAAGGGCTTCCATATTTATACATCCGTTACAATCATAACTTATCCCGTATTCATGTCCAAAATAGCTTAATTTTTGTGGTTTCTGTCAATTAAGGAAACCAATCTAAAAAAATTAATAAAAGGCAAGATCAGCAATGAAGCATGCACAACAGGGGCTCAATTGGCATGGTACAGCAATACTGAATTCCGACTTTTTTAGTATTTGACTGAACAAAAAAATAACACAAACCGTCGTATTTAACCTTGCTCTTTTCCCCATCAATTTTCCAATCCAATTTAGTTCGGTAATGCCAAGTAGCGTAATGAACATACAATAAAATACCGATTAAACAAATTACCGTCCTCATCCGCTGATGTGAGCAGATCTTACATGACTATGAACTGGTTGATCCGTAGGATTTTTATGTATTCCAGCCCAAGTTCTGTCTATTAAATAAAATTTATGTATCGTAATAGAAATGTCATTTAAAGAGGATTGAAAGACGTCGAACAAAAAGAGAGGAGAATCTGGGGAAGCATTGGTACCATTTTTCTTTCATTTTGACGATTTGGACAATCGATACTTGAGTGACGGAGATGGGGAAAGTTGAAGTTGCCGTTTACCTCGTCCTTTGTATCATTTGCTCATCTTCTGAAACACAACCACTAACAGAAGAAAAGTCCTATTTTCCTGGCTCTATGCACGGAAAACTACTACCGTTGTGTGATACCCTGTACCGTTTCACTTTCTGTGGTGACTATCCCACAGAGAAACTCATCTCTTTTTCTTCATCAACTTGAATCTTGAGTTTTGACGGAGTCTGCCTTTCAGCGTTTACTTTGAGGTGGATTTGGATCTTAAATTTCCTTCGGAAATGAAGGTACAAGAAATAATAAGCTAACTCACCTTTAAAAAAATATGACTGAAAACAAATCCATTTTTAAAATCTTTAAAATGAATCTGTATAATATTAATGTTTTGATAAATACCAATAAAATTTCTAACCTCGTGTAGTTTGTGAATTTGCAAAAACAAATTTAAAGGTCTCAATCTATCGTATCTTGATATTTATGATTTTTTGCGCATCACATATTTTTTTTGTAACCTGTGAAGTTAGTAATCCTTTTTTATGGCGTTCTCAAATTATTATTTTTAATTCTTCAGATTTATTTCCAAATTGCATGTCAATGGGTGTTTTTAATTCTTTACTAGGTTTGATAGTCTATATTTAATATCAGAGAAATTTTAAAACAATATATTTTCATTGTTTGAGGGTGTTTAACGAAGGATAATAACATTAGCGTTGACTTTATATCTAATTGTTTAACATGTTCTACTTAATCTAAATATTTATATGCCAACAAAACTAATCCAATTAGTTAGCTGACCTACCGGGCAGCAAAGGTGACAGACCTCTGATAATACTAACAAGGTAAAGATATTAAATTCGATTATTTACCAGCAGCATTAGCATTTAAGAGGGCAGGCTTATTTAAACTAATTAAGTGCCATGAGGAAGTCAAGCATAGCATTCACGTCAAGTGTTGGAATGATGGATGGTGGAACCAAGCTAATAATGAAATGGTTTACGACAAGAAAAAAAAAAGCCTGTATTCTTTTGTGTATCAAGTATAATTCAATTTTACAAGCATCTAATCTAATTTAAGTCAAGTCGGATATCTTGATAAAGGAGTCTTCCCATGGTCTGACGGAAGGATGGGAGTTATAACCAGTTGAGTTTAAAATGCTTTATGAGTGAGACAGCAAGGTCGAGGAGATAATTTTGATTCAATTACTTTTCTAGTGTCATTTTACTCGTGGAACTTGCTGGTACTAGCTTGTCAGCTTTTTTATATTATGGCTTTTTTTTTGTTCTGCCAAGTCATGTATGTTGGTTAAATCTGTCTCTCAAGCCATGTTTTAAGTATTCAGGCAGTTATCGATTACATTACAGATTTCCTTCATCGCGTTAAAACTAGATACATGTGGAGGCGGACACAATTGTATGTCGTTTCTTACGAAATTGTATCAAGTGTGTGAATAAATACTAAAAATTAAGCCGTCAAATTCAACAACCACCTGAATTAGACGAGAGAAGTTGTTAATATTTGCGAAATATTTCGGTCTCAAATTCTCTCCCGTGATTACATCGTCCCAAAGAATATTTGTGGGAGAACACCCAACGACAGCTATCAAGCAACCGAACAAGCATCCAAGTTTCTCCATTGTATTCTGCAAAAATATTTTGTCTAGTTCCCGGAAAATTGGCGTTGTTTGGCGTGCGTGACGTGTCAAGGTAATAAAGTGGATGTACATATGTATGAAAAGTTATAAAGTGTTTTTTTTAAAGAACAGAACTGTAGTGCAGACCAAGTGATACATTTTGTGTTTTCACACATTTCATTCAACTCTCCGCTCCCCCAACTGTCTCGACTTACTTTACACAACAACCATAAACCGCTTTTTTGGACCGTTTCCAGCCCGTATTTTTTTAAAAAAGTCCGAAAATAGGTTGATGCAGTGCACCGTACCGCATTGTGTGTTGCGGAGTAAGACGTACTAAGCTGCTAATACTACTGTTGCCATTTACTGACGAGATTAGTGACGTTGGCGAAATAAAAAAGTCGACCAGACCAGAGTCGAAAAAAAGAAGAGTCTGTGAATTGTGGACTTGGTTCCAAAACAGAGCCACGCCACATTATTTGGCTTTGAAACTTGGTTCCTTTGGTGGAATGGATGAGTTCATGAATAAAGGATGCACCCAAGGCTTTCTCTTGGTATCACCCTTATTAGTCGTTGGTCCAATGGCTTTGTTCCAATGTCAACCAAGTTGGTGGTCGTTAGAATAGAGAATTGCACTGCCTTGGATGGATTATGGTTACGACCGACCAGTCTGGTTGCCATTTTTGTACATATTTATAAGACTGCTCCCCTCAGATGAATGTTTAGAATCGATTATTCAGTAGAAACAGTTGCACTTGGTAGTCATACAAATTGGTTCCGTGATTGTCGAAAATGAAAGTTATTCATTTTTTAGCATATGAGATATGTGAGATCAAATTATGCACTGGTGGATGGATATTAAAGATTTAAAATGGCAGTCTTTTTCTTGAGCTGTCTCTAATTTCAGCAATTTCACAAAAAATTATAAGCTGGTGAATAAAATAAAAAAAATAATTTTAGTCGTGTAAATGGTTTCTGGAATGCAATTCATATGCATTCATGAATTCAAAGCCATGCAGTTAAAGAAATTTATGAAGATTAACTGTTTCTGGAGAGACATGGGTTGACTAACAAAAAACTGCAAGTTCTAGAATTACAGTAGGTACAATACATACCAATGGAATTCACCAACTATGTAATGGGGTCAATCAATGCTATCTTTCTCAAATTACTGAGATGAATAGCGTCAAAAACTAAGATATTGCCGTTGATCAACAGAATGAAATTTAGACTCCAAATATAATACATTTAAATTACATCGTTGTATTAATGCGATATAGGTTAAATAAATTCATGGAATAGTTTGTTTTTGTTAAAGCAATGAATGCAATTGGCATCGCTTCCTTTTTTCTACCTGACAAATTGACACTAGCAGCTTTAAATTCCCAATTAATTTCCTATACAACACTATACAACTACTTTTTCATTTGTTTACTTCAGTGGTTATTACATTTTGCCTTCAAACTGGCGTTTAAACCAGATATTCCTGCTTTAAGGTACTTGGCAATGGAGCACGAACATAGGGTGTCCCGTTACCACTATTCCGGTATGTTTTGTTCCGAGTCCTTTGGTTAAAATTAGTTAAATAATACTTCAACGAGTTGGCTTGGATTTGGCATTAAAATTCTTGTAATATGATCATTCTTTTTTTCACAAAGTCTCCTACCATTAAAATCCACCATTTAAACCGTGAAGCTTGCAAATATTCATTCATCCTCATGAAGTCACTTTAGTATAAATCTTAATTATAAACGGGACAACAAGTCAGATTGTCCGTTGAAGAATTTGCTTAGTTACCCCCTTTTTTAAAGAAATATCCCAACAAAAAGGAAACATTATCAAAACCACTTTCATAAAGAGTTAAAATTCATCCTGTAACTTAAATCTAAAGCATGCGGCACTCGCAGCGGGTAACGATAAAGAGAATAAAAGGAATGAAAAACCAAGGGGAAAATATTCACGGAGGGACTTCATGTTCTTAACACCCAGCAAATTCTAGTTAACACCAATCCTGAGGTGCATGCAAATATAGAACAGAGTTCAATCAATTTTAATGAATGAATACCCCAACAAAACAAAGTATTACACATTATACAACAAAATTAAAGCCCTGTCCAGTAATTACAAATAATCTCTTACAATTGGAAGTGGAGTATTTCTTAAAACTAATGGTCATAATATCAATTTTTTAAATAAAATAGCTTAAAAATTCCTAAAAGAATTTTCCTAGCATTAATTTCCAAACCATTGAAGTCCGAATTTATTAAGGGTGTCTGTGTCACATTAAAGCAAACCTGGAACATTTTCACCCATATTTTGTACATTCCGAATATTTTACTTGTTTAAGAAGCATGAATGATAAAGAGAAGCCGACAAAGTGTTACTGAGTTGGCAACTAGTTACCCCAGTGTGTAGAGAAGAAACCCCTAATCCACTCCCAGCAAGTTACTAGGGCCAGTGTAATAAGTGTGTGAACTGAATATCAGTCATTGGCTGCCTAAAGCTAAACTCATTTTAAAAGTAGTGAACTTTAAACTGTCTCGAATCATAAATTATAACTACGTATTCATCTCTCTGATTAGTTGTATAATGCTAGAAATTATTAGTTCCACACTTTTTCGAGCCTTACCAATACCCTCGTTCTCGACGTTCGAACGAATTTGTTGAATTCATTGTGTGCTCTTTGTTTTATGGTGTTTCTTCAGTTATATTGGGAAATTGAATTGAAATTGAAATTCAGTCCAGTTACATAACATGTAAGTGTGGTTATCTTTTTGGTGGATTTAGTTAGTTGGATAAGTGAGTAAGTGTGTTTTAAGGAGAGTCGCGTAAAGAGACACTTTCTTTAAGAGACACTCTTTAAGAGATTTTTAAAAAAGAGATTTTTAAAGTTTGGTTAACTTTCTAAGTTTTTTAAAAGTTTGGACACTAATTAGTCAGTATACTGGGCGTGTTATTAATTAAGTTTTTGTTTTAAGGTGGACGTGGTAAAGAGGGGTGGAGAATACCTCCTGGATTTGGATTCAGGGTCACTGGACGGAGTGGGAGTAGTCGATCCAAAATGAGGAAATTGACAGAGGACGAGCTGAGTGGGAGTGGTTCGGACTCTGATCAATCTTCATCCAGTTGTGTAACTTTGTGTGGGGTTGTCAGTGGAGGTGGTGGTGGTGGTACCTTCAGAATGGCAGCGAAGGCAGTTCTCACCTGTCGACCTAATTCCCATCCATTTCAGGTAGTGTAAACATTTGGTTAGTTAACGGCGTAGACTTGAATATTCAAAATGTAGACCGGAAGGAAGGACGGGTTTACTTTATTTTTCACTGTAAACAATGAAGGGATTGTTTCTTGAGTTTTTAATGGAGGAAAACAGAGTAGTTAAGACAGGACCATGAATAAAAGTGTCAGAGTCTAATATATGTTTTAATTTTGCAGGAAAGAACACTAATTTTAGACCAGCCTGCCAAAATTGGGCGATCCGTAGCTCGAGCCAGACCTAATGGAAATAATGCCATTTTTGACTGCAAAGTACTTTCAAGAAATCATGCTTTACTTTGGCATGAAAATGGAAAGGTTAGTTGTCTCATCTAAGATTTGCTCATTTTATTTCTACCCTACCGGGACCACTAAAATTAAATAAAATATTTATACTTTTTCAGTTTTTTCTCCAAGATACCAAAAGCAGTAATGGGACATTCACCAATAATCAGAGGCTGAGTAAAAGCTCAGAGGAGTCCGCCCCAAGAGAAGTTTGCTCCGGGGATATTGTCCAGTTCGGTGTCGACGTGATGGAAGTTAATAAAAAACGTGAGGCAGCCAAACTTGTTCAGATCAGCTGATAATTATTCAGAAATTAAGAAATATTGTTTTTCGAACAGTAACCCATGGATGTATAGTAGCAAATCTGCAGCTGTTCCTCCCAGATGGGAAAGAAGCTAAAGCTAGGTGAGTGGAACATTTAATTCTACAAAAATTTATTAGTTGTTGAGGACTAAATATTGTCTGAGATTACTTTTGCATTTCACGTGTTTAATCTGCTTGTCATGTTTGGCAACAGTTCCTCTACCACCTTACCTGATAAGGCTTCCAACACTCCTTTACAAGACGTGTATTTACTAAATGGTTATGTGAAGGTTTGTCTATTATTTACAAATGTCAGATTACAAATTGGAGTCATATCCACTCTACAACTGCCATATTGGGTTTCATTATGATTTCAGGAGGGGATGCAAAAAGAGCAAATGATAGAACATAAATTGGCAGCTATAACAAAGCTACTATTGGCCACCAAAGAATCAATGACGGGCAGCTGGAAAGCCATGATTGAAGAAGATCGACTACTGACTAGAATTGACATTTTGGAGCGCCAGCTCGAAACTTCACATAAGGTAAAAATCTACTCAGATATCAGTCTTACAAATTTATTTAATTGTGGCTGCCATTTGTTAACCTTAATTAATTATTTTTAGTCCATGACTGACGAAAAATTAAGAGAGGAAGTGACGCAACTTCAAGATGACAAAGAAAAATACCAAACAATTGCTAAAGAAGCTTTACAAAAGGCTATGCAGGAAAAGATGGACATTGTTAAAAAATATCAGGATTTGGAAAAGTAACATTTTTTGCGACTAAGATAGAATTTATTAACTTTTTTTGCACATTTGCAACAATTGTTTGTGTTTTTTTGCAGAAATGTGCAAAGCTTTTTGAAGGAAAAAGAACTCTACAAACAATTAAGTGATAAGCGAAATGAGGAGATACAGACCCTTGCTGACAAATATGAAAAGTCAGAAGAAAAATCTAAAGAGCTAGAAGAAGAAATTACGACACAAGCCACAAAGTACAAAGATGAACTTGAAGAACTTAACAAAAAGTTGACGGAAGAAGAAGAAATGTTGATGGAGAAACAAAAAGTCATTGATGCTTTAATCTCTAAGATGGATGCCAACATTGCCCGTTCCATTTTAGCAGCCCATAATGATAACACCAAAGTGATTCTTCCAGAGAATGACAGTAATAAGTTGATTGAAAACGATGAGTTGGCCGGTGATGACAGTAATAAAGAAATTACCGAAAGTACTGCGATCAACAAGACAGGTAATTATCCAATTTCATGACTTGGACCTTGTCTAGTACTGTCTGTGTCTACCCACATCAGATTTTACACGTTATTTTACACACCTTTTTGTATTCCAGGTGAAGTTGAGAGTATGACCATTCAATTATTGTCAGCGGAACTAGAAAAGAAAGAAATCCAATCCAGACTCAGTCACATGCTCAGTATGCGTTCAGCTTGAGAATATACATTATTTCAGTGTGACGAAAAAAAACTGCAACTATTTTATTTTTATTTTATTAAATTTGCAGCTCTTTTTGAGGACTTGAAAGCTGTGTCCAACAAAATTCAGACGTCGGAATATTTGTCCGAACTAATTGGGAAGGTCGATACTGAAATTCACCAGATCAAGAATTTTATTCATGGAGATGACTCGTTGAAAAATAACTATAATATAACAGAAAAGGTGCGTATTTTAATTAACGTAAATCCCAAAATTATTTATTTTGCAAATGATTTCACATTTTATATTTTGTAATTTGTATCCTAGTTGAATGACATCAATGCTGCAAACCACGTGAATCGATTAATCTCTGATGAAACAAATGGGGTTGAAAGTATGTTTATTTGTACATATATATTTTTTGTTGGACTTGGTAGTTTTGTGTTCAATTTTGGACTTGAACATATGTGTCTCGCATCAGCAGTATTAAAGACTTGTAGAAACCGAACGATGCTGCTGTTGTGAAATCTAAGTCGCGTTTTGGGACTGGTAGTTTAGTTGGGAATATTTTGGTTGGGGGCTATCTATTTCAAATAACACAGACGCTGTGCTGTGGGATAGTAAATATTTTGATTTATTGTGGTCAATGGTTATTGCATGTTTTAATTTTTAATAGTTTTTATTTTGCTTGGGAGTTTTTGCCTGCATAGATATTTTGAAAAAGGAAATGGCTGCGGATATAGAATTTTACGATTGCAAACTACTGATTTTGAGAGGTTTGATCTTTTTGAATTTGAATGTTGAATGTGTGCTGGATTGCAATTTACTTTTTCTGCTAACTGGAAATGTCGTACAGGAAGGATGTCTCGTTTTTGTTCGATTGGGTACAGCTTATTGTTGCTGTGCTCAATTTCACGTTAACTGCTAGCTTGTTGTGTTATTATATAATGAAATCTTTTTGATGGGGCTTGCACTTCATTCGTTGCAAATTATTCAGAAATTAATTATTTTTCTCGTTTGTGTATCGTTACTTAGAACTGTTGCAAGAATCCCGTGACACAATCAAAGCTCTTCAAGTGGAAATGTCTTCAACCAAAAGGCAGTTCGAAAACCTTCAAGGAAAGTACAGTGCGTGTGAGATGGATCTTGAGGTACTGGACACTGATTTAATTCGTTACTTCATACGATTGATTAATGCCATTCTAATTACAATTTTTAACTTTTTCAGAAATACAAAAAGCAAATTGATGCAGTTTCTGAAGAAAAATCGGAGTTGAAATCTCAGTTGTGTTTCCTTCAGGAAAAATTGCTGGCAGTTGAACAAGAAGATGAAGAATTTCGTTGCAAGCTAAAAACTCAAAGCGAGATAATTCAATCAAAACATAAATTGATATCGTCTCTTGAAGGTATATTTCAGCTTGGAATAATTTTTTTTGTATATTCCCTTTGTATATCTGTATCATGTAATCCAATGACTGTTATTTATGGATTCCAAAATAGATGATCTTCGTGCCTTGAAAATCCCAATCGAGAATGTCCCTCAAAACTTGATTGGAATGAATGATCTCAATGCAAGAAAGCAAAGACAAAACGCAATGGAGGTGGCTTGCCAGACCCTTAAAAATTCATTAGCTACAACAGACACGTAAGTCAAATACTAACGGGATAAAGTTTTTTACAGTTACTTTTTCAGTCTATTAAATCATGTTGATAACAAACTTTAGAGCTGATCCTGTCACACATCATGGCATTAGTTCGGGTAACAAGTTGGTTACCACTGACCTAAAAGATAGGGTAAGCGTCAATATTCTGGAGAATTTATTTATTATCGGCAACGGTTGTTTATTTTCAAAATTTTGTATAGTTGTTGGCCACTGAAGAGGAACTTGCAGTGTACAAACATCGGTTCAGTGAAAGTTCGGCAGAATGTGCTAAACTCTCACGAGAATGTCAAGAACTTCGATCGGAACATGCTACACTTTTTCATCAGACGAAATTGGCAAGTCTTATATTTGTAATAATAGGAAATAATTTGACTTGCCAGCTACTTAGCGAAGTTTATAAACCTATATTGTTAGCCATTGATTAAACGAACTATTTTGGTTTTAAATATTTTCATGTTTAGGAAAATAATTTAGGCTATTTCTTATACATTTGCGTATTCTAATACTACATTTTATTGTTTTAACTAAATTATTTTTTTATTTTACAGACCCAGCTACGCTATGTAATACCGATAGTCATTCTCCTACTGGCCATTTTGATCGGGTTTCATCCGTCGCCATCGTGAAGTAAAGTACTAGAGATTGAATACCTTCTCGATTTTAGGCCACTTGTCGTATTTGGTGCCACAGAAAGAAAATTTTTTGTTAAAATATAGCTATCTTTGAAACTCTAGCTAGATAATAATGGGAACGTATCTAGTGACGTAGGTTATGACAAGCTTTATGACGCAGTTTTGCCACAATTTTTAAGAAATGTAATCTCTGTATAGAAAGAGTCTTATCGATTATCTTAAATTATCTTAAATTCTAGCCAGATAGACATAGAATATCTTTACTTAATTAATTATTATCTGACGCTATCGTAAAAGTCATGGACGTATCATTCAAATTATTTATATAAGTATATTTAAAATTAAATTAAGAAGTAAAGTGTCGTACAATCTCCCTGCTAAAAAATAGTGACATATTTGTAGGTATTTTGTCGTTCTCTTTCTTGCCGTCATTATGGCCTTTTATCCCATTATCTCGTTTTTGATTGTCACTGAAGAGTGATGTGAATTATTAAATTCCTCATTCGTTCCTGTGTTTGTCATCGGATTCTTCCAATAAGAAACACTGCAGCAGTTCAAACAACGGAGACAGGAACCAAAGACTGGATCGTTCATCACCACTCTAAAAGAAATTTCGTTTTTACCGATGACATCCTACTCATCTGTTCCGTGAATTGCTTCTCCAGTTTGTAATGAGAAAAATACCTAAAACTTGAACTTGTATCGGGGAATTATAGTTATACTAAATAAGTGTGAATCGCTGCTTGCTCCAATCGAAATTGTGTATCATACAGCCGCATGCTTAATTTGCATTCGTATAATGTCGCCGGACAGTTTTAGACAACGTAACTGCCCCGATAAATGAAACAAGATGTTTTATATACCTGGTTTAATTAGATATTAAGGTATGTAGGTATCGAACCTAAAGAAAGATAGATAGAATCTAGTCATACTGGCAGATAATTTTTTTTTAGATAAATCTCCGTAACAAAAAATGTGTTTTGTATTCCATTTGCCAACGGAGTTATCAATTTAGCTTCATTTCATATATATTTGAGTCGCTGAAAACAAAGGAATTTAAGGAAGCTTAGTTATTTTGCTTTCTACGTTTCTCAGAGCCTTATTCTCTTTCATTACAAATGCCAGAATATAATTCACTGAAACCTTAATTAATAGTTTTAAACTGCTTTGACGTAGGGAAGTTGCTAATACAATACAAGGCAAATATTTGGGTTTTGTAAACGAAATTTGGGATTATTGAAATGTCAATTCTGAGCCAAGCAATTTTTAGAAGGCTTCCTAATGAATATCTTTCATGTAGTACTCGTTATATCAGTTTATGCAAACCGCCTTATACCGTTGCGATTTGGTTTTCAAATAGTTCATCGTATGATGCGCTATAGCTGTCAATTAGCATGGTTCTGCTATTTTAAGCCACTTTCCAGAATACTTTTTTCTACTCAGAGCCAGGAATTTACTAATTATTTATATTTCCATAAGTAGTTACAATCTGTACTATTATGGTATTTTAGTTTCTAAGATTTATTTTAACCTAAAATTTCGTGAGATTGAAAAATATGTAAATGAACTAAGGTTTAAAGGGGGCGAGTGAAAGTAAAGAAATAATTAGAAATTATCGCAAAATCGCACAAACTACTTTTATCGCTGGAATTTTGCAGAATAAATGGAAAGCCTGTCCAATAAACCTCACCAAAAGTTGTGTCTCTCATTGGCACTATATTGCAATACAGCTATCATAAATATATTGCACAAGCAACTCTGGTCAAGCCTGCTAGAAAGGGTCAACGAAAATAAAATCAACGCGTCTTCCGTTGTAGAATTTGGCACTGTTTACTTTAGATCGGACCCTTTTCCAATGCCAAGTATCATGTAATCACATCCTCCTACTAGTTCCATGGACAACTGCGATAAAATCCTAGTCTGACTCCTGCAATTTAATGCTGCATTAACTCAATGTAATGTAGGAACAAGACCTCACTCGGCTTCTGTAGAGTTAAACAAACTGGGAATGGGTGACCATCCCCAGAGTACATAAAGAAGGACAAAGGACAGAAAGAAAATGGTAGTTTAGTGAAAGTGTAATGTTGTCCAGAATTATTGGACAGGATTGGGATCGGCATAAGATTCAAGAAGTGAAGCAAAACAGTTTCAAGTAACCCTACAACTTCAAATACGACAGTCTTGCAATGGAATGGAGAAAGTGGACATACGGCGGAGTACAGGCGACAGAGAGGAGAAAATCTGCTTTCTTTTTTCTTTCAAGTCCAACTAAACTGTCCAACAGTAGAAAATTGTTGTGGGCAAGGTTGCAATTGTAACATGACAGACGGATGACACTTTTTACTAAGTTAAGGGCTAGATCAAGGTTTTCTCTCCAAGAAAAAATCTTGGCTCATACAACAATTGAACTCTGATTACTTTGTTAGTATGTTTCTTTACTGGTTCAGCATAAGGTGTAAGTATGCATCATTTGTATGTATGCAAGAGTCCTGTGAAATGCATTACATGAACTGGACACAATCTCTGTAAATGGTTCTCTTTGAAGATTGGTCGGGTCCTTCTTAGCTCGGCGCCTGCTGCTACTGCCCAGCCTTCGCCAATGATGCCTTAAAAATCTGTCAGCGCCTCATGATGGAAATGTTATGGTGAGCAATGTTACTGGTTTTTTTTAGAATTTTCATTCACACATGTGCTTATTTATGGAATTATATATAACGATGTATAATATGTTTTGGATCAGATATTTGTTTCTAAGAAGCATTTGATACACGATATGAAGTAGGATATTCTTCAAAAACTGTTCACCCAGTGAGTGACATTTATTGTTTGGTGAGACTCAGTTTAATGAACGTTCCCTCAGCAAAACAGAGCGATCTTTATGTCCTATTTATATGGATGTCTACGCCTTACTGTGGAAAGAGTTTGTGTGAGGATAGGTTACTAAAGTTTTGGATGGATGGATGGATGGGAAAATGGTTCGTATAACAAATTTTATAGGAGAAAGTGTAGACTGGGTCTCAGCACAGCAAGTGTTGTAAGAGTGAAGCCAGATCCCATCCAACTTTCTCCGGTCTTGTTCTCCCGTTCTTTCTGTACAGATCGAATATGGGAGAAAGTATAGTTTCGGATAGGAATCTAGTCCAACTACAATTCCATGCAGAAACGAGAACAGGCGGCTGGGTTGGTTTGGACAAGCCCCAGGTTTTCTCTGATCCAAATTCTACTCTGCTTTCTCTCTTCCACTACTTTTGGACCAAGTCAGTCGAACCAAGGAATCAGTGGGTAGTTCAACACCAACTGTGAAGGAGAGAAGTAAGCAGTCGCTCTTACCCGGGTGCAGTGAAATATCACGTAAAAGAAACCAAACCAAGCAGACAAAGCGGAGGCTGGGCCTGAAATACAAGGAGAAAAATATATCTTTGTCTTGTTTGATTACTTACTCAGTGCCAATCATTGTCTTGCTGACGTTTTTTCTTATATCCGATATTGCACTAATAAAATTCCTTAATGCAATCACCGCCTTGGATTGGTGAAAGTTGGTGAAAGTTGAAGTGATAAGAGGAACTTTGGAAAAAGTAGGAAAACGACAAGGCAGCGATGTACAAACAGTTGAAATTTATGGGAAAATTTGGCTTATTCCTGGCCTGCAGAAACAGATAATATTCCGGACGGACACTGCCATATACTAAAGAAAAGATCTGTAGAATAAAGGCCATTGAGCAAGTGTCATTATTGCTTCTGAGATCAAGAAACAAACAAAACATTCCACTTCACCAGAATTGAGTCGATGATTGGGAAAGTCGACCGAGTTAGTTGGTGATTCAATGATTCTCGATGGAGTACTCAGGAGCGGATGTTTCTTGGTCTAAAGTTCTTTTATTTTTGGATTTATGTGAGACAAAATTTTGTGCAGTTTAGGAAAGAAAACTACTTCACAAGTAGATTCTATCCAATCAAATTTTCTGGAAAACAAAACCATAGTTGAAAAAACTGTAGCCAATAAAGAAAGTTCAATTCAATTCAAAACTCCGATAGTCACTGGAGCCAGAATCAATAATATAATGCCTAGCTAAAAAAGGGAATAAATGTGAAATTCCGTAATATGACAGGAGTGATATATTTCCTTAGCCGAGCTTAACATTACCATTAGCATCCCATTAATCAAGTCAACTCAAGGTAAATACCGGTGGCTATAGATCCGTATTTTCCTTTTCCTACGCCGGTTGAAGTGCTCTAACGGAAATCTCTTTGGGAAAGTAAAGTGTTTGCGAAATATACCTAGGCTTGGTATCTCTGTATTGCTCTACCACAGCAATTTACAAATTTTAGCATAGGTTAACGAGCTGAATGAGAGACTGTCAAGTAATAAAACTATCCTATCTCGACCTCCTAAATATCAACATGAATAAATGCAAATGTTTGCGTTCACAAAACACTTACGTTTCCCAGCTCACAAGCGATCCGTTTGTGAGTTTATTTCGAAAATGAGTGATTGAATTAAAATCGTAAAGTAAAACTGTTTCTCATCGGTTTACTCTGCTCTCACCCTGGCTTATTACCTGATCCTCCTATCGCTATAATCAACCCGTTATGTAGATTGAAGCCTAGTCTGATTTGGAACTGAATTACTTTTCGGATTTGTGGTGATTTGAATGAATATTTACTGAACCGATTTAAATGTAGTGCGTTGCTCGTGGGTTTGCAAAGGACAACGGGCCAGATTCAGCTTTAGTTAATGAGATACATTAAGTGCACAATAAACAGAGCCCTGGAAAACGTACATCCGCTCTTGATAGACATGGATATCTGTATGACACCGTAATTAACGGAATGCTGGTAAAGTGAAGAGTTATGGGGAAAGTTTGGAGTGAAGGAAAACAAAAACAATTGTTTACACGCTCTCAAGCGACTCGTCTGGCAAAATGACATTCCATAAGAAAATCTTCCATTCCAAAGCCCTCAGGAAAATCGCAATATAGCTGTAATTACCGTACCTATGCCCTCATTCTACCCATTCATACTGTTTGAAGTAGCCCAAAAAATTGGATGGTCTTTTAAGTGTGGAACACATATTAAACCGAACAACACTGGTACCGGACAAAACGGGTGCAGGCGAAAATAAAATAGTACTGCAATCAGCAACATTCGGATTTACTGAAATTTTACGCAGCGTTAAGAACTTAACACAGTTTACCAAAAATCAACAAAAAATACTTAATAATTTAAGACAAATAGTCTATCATCGGCTTAAGAATTATTGTATTGTTCTTCAGGATGTGACATGGATTTGTTTAGCATTTGCGGAACAATACTGCGTTTCAGTTTTTAAATAAGAAAATAAAAAAGCCAATCAATTGCAAATGCATGACGAAAATAGGGCTCCTTGAAACGGTTATATAGTTTAAAAAAATTCAACTCAAAAATTGTGTCGCTAAACGATTAGCTGCCAAACTGTTACATTATCATGTGTAATTGAGGATTAGACGCCAAAATAAAAAAGGTAAGATTTAACTGTTTCCGTATGCCTTGGATTTTTATTTTTGCCTGAAATTCTTAGTTGCGAAAGCAGATCGAGCTGTGTACAACCGTTGATTCTGCACAGATTGGTTGATTGTACGCCAGAGCTTGCTTTTGACACGGAAACGCTCTTATAAAACTTTTTCGATGTTATCTAGATTATTTAAAAATGTATTTCAGGTTTTTATAAAACTTATTAGTAGGCCAAGCTGCAATAGAATTGTCGCCCAAGTTCATAGAAAACTCAGAAATGACACTCCATCATTGCGTTCATATCCGTTTATTACTTCCTAGAATCGGATAATGTAAAATATAAGTGGTAATGCATACATACACGGTGATAGGCATAGTAAGAAGACCGATAGTACAATGTTAATGTAGAAGTGCAGCCAGATACCTTAACCTAAGTTATGCATCTACAACACCGTCCCGAATTCTATTCTTAGTTCGTTTAGCGTTAGTTTCGGGTTAGAAAGATACCGAAATTGAACATTTAACAAACTCAATTTTGTTTCGTGTTGAACGAACGACTCTTCAACTCTGCCTGCACCATTTGGTCAACAAATATCTAGTATCTTACTCTTACTGCAAAATAAAGCCTTAGTAAACGGCAAATAACCGACAAGACAACTTTGTCTGTGGCTGACTTTTTTGGTTTAATACAGTGCACGAAAAAATCATACTGCCAATATTAATTTTGGCGATTTCGCAGATTTTCTTCCTGCTGTAAATAGGTGACAAAGATGCTTTAGAGTTTGAACAAAGAGTGTTTTCCACGACACCAACAGACGGTTTGGATTTCGCAATAAATGCCGATTCCCGGCAATTGCTTCAACTTATTTTTTGCAAAACAAGAAACCCGTTTTAAACCAACGTTGCGCAGTTTCTAATTTGGAACATACATTTTTTTGTACCCGTGACAATTGAGGTGTACAGAAGTTGATAATGTATCGAATTTAAAATAAAATTTTTCTAAAGACCAGAAATCCCAAATCTGGATCTATCGTCGGACTGGTCAATTAAATACTTTAGCATGAAAAAATCATCAGTAATAAGTGAAAGTGAGTGGCAAGATTGAACGATTCAACTTCAATCCAATATATATACTTTGATGCACATCTAATTGTGCATTTTACTTGAGAAAATTTATAATAATAACCCATTCATAGTAGACTTACGTGCAATTTAAATAGTGTGCCCGACAAGGCAAAAGATATTTAGTTTGGTCTAGTCCCATCACAATTACATGCTCTTGGTAGTTCATCCGTGGAAAATGAAAAAGTGCTTCAAATTCCCAGTGAAAGTCTTTCATCATTTTCAACTTTATCCAGCACGGCGTCAACCCTGATGACGGATGCTGTATATTTATTAGGAAGCATGAACATTGTCTTTTTCTTTCATCATCCAAATACTTCTTCACTGAACAGAATTGGTTACTTTTCCCACTCCTCATTTTGACGCATGCATGAGAAAACAAAGATGAGCTTTCACTTTGCTCAGGAAAGTGAAAACATGATTCATTTCCAAATGGATGGACAACAAGAAAAACAACATTCCAACCCATGCCCCGGTTACATCAGCGTACTAACGGGATTGTGATTATGAATCAATATGTGAATACGCTTAAGTGAAAACCATTTGTTTGGTACTATATAATAGCGATAGTTAAATTTGTGTTGTGCATGTGAAAATTCCGCAGAATATCGTCACTGTTTATTTACGGATCGAAGGCGGCCGACCTGGTAATTATCTTCTCGACGGAGGATGAGTAAATACTAAGGTAGGCTATTTGTAAATAGGGATCAATGTTTTCAAAATAAGTGTGTAGTCAACATTTGTGGAGACGAAACAATAGGTCGCTCATAGTCCATGTCACGCAGGGAACTGTAAAAATGCTTTGCAGTTAAGAGTATATAGCAGACATAACTACTGTAAGTATGAATCTGTTGGCCCTCATATACATCATCCTTCATGCAATATTCATGAAGCGACTTTCTTCCCCATTGTTCTCGTCTTCCTTGCCAATACTGAAGTGGAAGTAAATGGAACTTTTAGGAACTTTTCCGTTTTTTTGTAAAATGCATGGATAGATAAGAAATACGATCAATTTGGAAAAGTCGAATGTCTTAATCTTTTTGATTTGATTTTATATTTCTTAATGACCTACTACTCCCTAGCCAAATCAGGAAATTTAAGAAAGTCATGCTTGATACATAACAATAACAAAACTGTGTCATTCTCAAGTCTTTTATGAGAATGATATAATGAGTGTAATGAATGTTGGTACTTGGTTCAGAAGAATAATGAACATAAGGGGGTAGACACTAAATAGGTAGACGGTTTAGAAAACATTTTAATTTCAATATCTGAAGCTTCACAAACTCGGAAATAGTCTACCATTAATGGAAATACATTAAATTTTGTAAAGTTACACAACATTTGCTCCTTCTATGCCATTGTATCCGATAGCTCTCAGATTCCTCCACCCATGTCTCATAACGGCTTGTCCACTTTTGGCTGCTACACTTTTGACGACATGACCCATTATTCGTCTGAAACCTTGCAAACTTTTTGGTGCTTTAGGACGTCTGGAATACTCCTTCTTACACAATGCCCAAAATCTTTCTATTCCTCTTGCTTGTGGCACGTTAGGAGCATTTTGAGTTTTAGTGATGAAATCAATTTCTTCAGCTTTGAGGTAGTCCACAGAAGTTTTGCTATAATGACAAGTTGCCATATCCGGCCAAAACAAAACATTACTTTTTCCAAGCCTGTTGATGAATGGGACTAATCGCTTCTTGAGGCATTCCTCTACATAAACGGAAGAAGTCATACTTTTGTCCGTAATGAAGGGTGCCGAAATTGTCCCGTTTTGCTCAATTGCTAGCCAAATCAAGTATTTCTTGGTGAATTTAGCTTTGGGGATGGTTTTATCCGCATAACTGACTTCCTCGACATTCTTCGCATGAAAAAATTGCTTCCCTGGGATGTCCGAAGGGTCAAACGGGACGTATGTCTCGTCATCAATGACGAGAATTTTCGAGAGTGCTTTTCTGTAAATTCTTCGGCATCCTTTTTTAGCACGCTCCTTTTGGTCCTTCACATATTTTGGGACACTTCTTTTGGAATATGCTCTAATGCCCAGACGTTTTGACTTGATTTTAGCAATGGTGGAACGGGGTGTCTTCAGTTTTGTGGCAGCAGCACGAACGGACGTGGAAGGCTTTCGTTTAAAAATTTTCTCAATCTTCTTTTCCAGCTTTCGGGAATTTTGAGACACTGGACGTCCGGGAATTTTCTTATAGGTTGGCGTATTATTTTGGTCAAACCTTTGTAGTATTCGGTAGATACTTGATTTGGGGTGACCTTCATCCTTAAACATATGGTAGGTTCGGTTCTTGTCCCGTTTCACCACATTTTTGTAGTAGTGGACAACTCGATTTGCAAATGCCTGTCGCTCTTGGCGTTTCATTTTGGTCTTATGAATGCTACAATATTTCCAAATACAGATTTGAATAGTGCAATAGTTGGCTGATAAATGACCACAAAAGTTTTAAAAAAATTCTTCTCATTCTTACCTAAAAACCCTGTTGAAAACCGTCTACCTATTTCGTGGACACCCCCTTACAATGACGTTATTATTTGAACAGTTCGCTGTTTTGAGATAAATGATGACTGAAAGAAAGATATTCAAAACAAGTCAGCCCTTGTTTGAC
>JAAXNX010000217.1:0-38689 GCA_036491905.1 Folsomia manolachei
GCGGAAGGGACGGATGGCAGCTAAACGCTTGACGTAATCTGTTCTGGATAAATTTGGGGGCTGAGAGGGGATAAAATGCTTGATAAACGGCTTCTCCTTTATCATCGCCATCACGGCCTCTTCACATCCGCTGGCAGCTAAAAATCCTGAAATAAGTTATTGAAAGTTAACAAACTGCATAAAATTTTTAAGATTCTTGGCAAGATCAAGATGACAACTTACGAAGGACCATTACAGCTTGATCCCCTTCGCCCGGTAGATACTGATCCATTTCCATTGTTTCTTGACTATTTCGATTCCAATCCTACAGTTTAGTAAAACTAATTAAGTGTTCAACTAAGAAAATTTGAGCACACAATTTAATCCTCCTGCCTGAACAACTATCACTTTCTTTTGCAACAGTGAGCCCGCAGTTTTTCTCCCACTCCTTTGTCTCAGTAACGGACTCTCGATTTGCCTCACTTTGTGGAATTTTACTTTCTTTTTCACGCTGGGTATCAATCATGGCATAAAATTAGAAGAATAGGAAGCTACAGAACATCCCTCCTGCACAAGTATTCAACATTCTCCATCAGATTAGTGAAAAGCTTCCTTCTACGGAAGAAAGAAGTAGGATTCAGGTGAAAACGTGGAGAAAGTTCTCTCATCCTCTACTCATTGCTGTCAGTTTAGTTCAATCTCTGCTTTCTCCCAGAGTCCTTGTTGTTAATATTTATATTTACATAATAAATTATACAGGTATTGCACTCGATAATAGTTGCAACTGATGGGGACTAACTGATGGGGTGTTAAGAATTAAGAATTAGGTGTTAAGAATCTAGCCATGATATGCTTGCTCGTCTCCTAATGGCGACTCACCTTGATAGTTTCTCTGTCCTTCATTGTCTCGTCTCATGAAAGTCGTGCTTACATCTGGATAAATTATTTCATTCGGAATTACACTATCAATACCAGAGGTCATTTTATAGGTCAAATGCAACACATTACTTAAATTGTTAAAAGACGTCAAATTTGGCCATGTGGACGTAAGACCAAATCAAGCAGTTAATCCACTCTCATAAATTTTGACTAAATTAAATTGGTAGCAATAGAATATTATAAGCAATTTAATTCTGTGGAAAGCCAAGAATTTCCAATTTTAAAATTCATAAACTTTACAAAATTTTAAAACATTCACATTGAACGTTGTTTCGGTTTCACAGGCATTTAATTTTAATAACCCAAAAAACATTGTGCATCCCATGAAATACAAATAATATTATTACGTCTTAAATTAAGTTATTAAACATAATCGTAGTAATATCCACAAAAGCAGTGTATGCAGTATTTTTGAGAATCTCAAAATGGTATTGCATGTAACTATGTCTGGCAGGATTTTAATTCTTGGAGCTCGATAATATACACTCAAACTATTTTCAATTTCTGGAATATTTTTCTAAGTCTCTTAAATATTTTTCATGCAATTGCAGGTACGATTGAATTGGAGGCATGCAATTGTAAATTGTCAACATTTTTAAAGTCACATGAGTTATTAGTACTTGAAAGATCCAGTGAATTACAAATAGATTTCCAACAATCTTTTCATACATTCTAAATGTTTAAATTAACTTCTAGAAAGTTTGACAGGCACAAATCTTTTTTACAGATCTCTGTAAATGTGTAAAACATATTTTTTAAAAGCTTTCAAACTAATGTCAAGATCATGTAGCTTGCTTCCAATGTAGCATCAGTTGTCAGTGCTTTGAGGTCATTAAATTAATCGTCTCGCTTGACTTGAGGGTTGGACTCGAAAAACATGAAATCCTGTAATTATTAATCAATCAATCAAATAACGTTTACAAACCATTTAATTTGTGCATTATCACAATAACGCTTACAATTAAAAATACTGCTCCCAAAATCATCGCTTTCGCTCGAACTTCCATATCTTGTGGAAAATTCACTCCGAACGTATCCGCATCTGTGATCTGCTCTTGAAAGAATCCTGACCACTTCTTTGTAATGTCACCAATTTCTTGTCCATCAGAGGTGCGTAGTCTAAATCGGACATCGCATCCACAGCTTCCAGTACAACAACAAGAACAACAACAATCAGCACAAGTAGGCCCAGTAATTTCCGCGACCCTATTTCCACCATCGTCTTCAATCGCAAAAAGTGGGGCACAAAAGTTAAATTTCTGAACAATTCGCCCTAAATAGCTCCCATCCCCAAGGCTTATTTTTACTTCCTGCAATTCCATTAACAAACGAATTCAACAACAAATTCCCGGAACCATTTTGAAATATACATATATCACATATTATTTTACCGAGCCCGTCGTTCCACAACAGTTGCAAGTACTCAAACAGCAAAACAGGCAACTCCAACTTCGCTCAATGTTAAGAATTGTTCGACCAGAAAAATCACTAACGGATATTGAAAACTGACGAGTTGACCCAGAAGGTGCACACTGCATTCCAAGCAATCCCCCAGTTTCCGCTGCAAAATAAATCCGCTGTCCAGCCGTATTGAGAATGTCGTAACGATTTGGTGTTTCTAATGGAATTCCAACTTGCTCCAGTAATGCTGCAGTGAATGCCAAGAGCGAATTTATTAGTTACACATTTCGAAACAAAGACGAATTCAAAGATTTAGAATAGTTCCTACGCACTCTCCATAATTTCCGTTTGCTGTTTAACAAGCAAATGCTCAGTTCCGAGGAGGAGTTCTAGCCCCATGGGACAGCCTTCTACGGGGGCCACTATATTTGTAGGAGTAAAATGGATTTTAATCTATTTGCTTGACTAAAAATGAAATTATAAATTGACACTTACTCGGCATAAGAGGAGGACCTTTGTGTCCGGTGATGATGTTTCCAGTTGAATGCATCGAGTTCATCGGATTAACATCGACCACATCGTTAAGAACTCCCATAACTTTGTTCATCATTCCTCCTCCTCCTTGTGGTCCCATGCCTCCTCCCACCATTGGCTGTTGCATTTGTGGACCATAACCATAAGGCCCTTGTTGTTGTGGAGGATAACCCATTCCTGGCTGTGGTGGGCCATAGGGGCCTGGTTGTTGTGCATACATTCCTCCGGGTGGAGGATACCCAGGTTGTTGAGGCTGAGGATACTGGTTCATTGGGTATTGTTGCTGCCCTCCAGGAGGATAACCTCCTTGGGGATAACCCGGTTGGGGTTGGCCACCCATGAAATTCGGGTTGAATCCGGGTTGTTGAGTTATAGGATTGTTATCTTGCCACATTTTTGACTACTTATAAAAATTTGGTCAGGTTGTAAGGGCCACTTGGTAAGTGCAATGCATGCAATGTTTGAGTGTAATGTAATGAGAAAAATCGAATTTATAAGTTTTCACTGACTTTTAAACAGTCGGATTGTGAATAATTGTCCACAGACTAATGAGGATAAGGTTTTATGCTCAATTTGCAGCCCTTCTTTTATTAAAATACTCAGGACATAATGTCCAAAACACAGTATGTCGGTATTGAACTTTTTGCGACCCTATTCATTCGACCATTGCATTATTGTATAATTTTTTGGAAATATAGATTTCATGTCGGCGAATTTTATATTTATAGCGAGAACGAGCTCCTTCTCTCTGTATACAAACACGACGACCCTCTTTTCTCAACAGGAAACCCGAATTTCTCCGATCCGAATTTTCATGCAAAGCCAGAAATCATAGAATCATAGATTTCCACAAACAAGTAGAATAATGCTTTCTACGTTAGCTTTGGAATATCTCATTGTAAGTATCTTCTTGAACGTGAATGCAAATCCTTTGAAACAATAATGATCATAACCAAATTGCAGATTGACTGAATAAATCAACCTTTTCGACCAGGACTCGCTCGATTGTGAGAGTCAGTCAGAGAGTCGGAGCTTAGGTATACTTTAACTTCGTCCTTGTTCCGCAGTTTTTGTCTTTATTTTTATACCTGAATTTGAGTAAATACAAAGTTCTATTAGAATATCGTCCACTCCATTCATTAATCAGATTAATAATCTTGACCTCTTCTGTGACCCAATGATAATATTAAATGGTCAAATCCGAGCTGGGGCACCCTATCTATTGCCCACACCGCCAATCTCATCATCCTACTTTTCAAAGAAACACGTAAAATGTTCTTTTTACTCCTCCGATTCGGACTCTGAATTTCAAAGTCTCCGAATTTAGAGTATTTATTTTGACCATCACCACCTCCCCCGGATGATCAAGGACAATGACGGATTTAAACATCCAACTCCAAAAACAGGAATGGGAATGAGATAAGCCTGGAAGAAATTGCAGATGCTCTCTCTGCTCCCAAATTGATCAAATCGTAAGTAATAGTCTTTTGCAGAAATGGAAATCAAAAATTTAAATAAAATACAAGTTTGACTTTTTCCTATAGTAGTGTAATGGCTCGTGCAGAAATATGCCCCAAAATTAAACGTGCAAGACTGATGAGTACTAAAGGGATCGCAGGAAAAATTAGGGAACAGTATGGATATGACATTAGTAACACAACCTTTCTTTATGCTGAAGAAACATTATATCTACTTGAAATGGTATGGTTTTCTCCTGGATTTGTTGGATTTGACATAATTAACTTGACTTGATATTTTTGTTTTTTAGGCAAGACTGGAAGTTCATGTTGGTCGTGTGCCTTTAGGCGCTGAACGTGCTAGGGCTTTACTTCTCCATTCGAAATCTCACCCATTTCCAGATTCTAATCCCACTAAAATCAAAACATGTTCTGTTGATGAATACCTTGTTTACAAGCATCTGTCGGAAATGGGTTACCGTGTTCGTCGGAGAGATAGTGATGTTAAAGTTAATATTAGTCAATCTTCCCGAACGGCTTCTCGTGACCGCTTAAGCCCACTGTCGGACAATGAAAACGTAGACATGGAAGCTTGTGATGGAGATGGTATGGATGAAGGTTGCAGAATGGAGTTGGACGAGGAAGAAGGTCTTTTGCAACAAGACACAATTCCTCAATCTTTGAGTAGTTCGTCATCTGGGATTGGTAGTAAAAGTGCTATTGACATAACCGGTAGTATTCAACTTGTCAACAGAAGCCGTTAGAGGAACAAAGCGGAAGTTTGGAGACTTGGGTAGCGATCTTACACCTGGATCAGCCACATCTTCTGCAAAAGATATGAGTGAAGAAGAATATGCTGACGACGAGGAGTTGGAAATCCAGAGCATTATCGGAGAATCTTTTGCTCCTCCCAGCGATGTTGGGGACGTACTTTTTCATCCATCAACATCCACCTATACTGTCACGGAGGCCGACTCGGATATTGAAATTATGGAAGAGCCAGAACCTGGACCAAGTGCGAGTTGTAGTAACGGGGTTTACATTGAAGAAATTGGTTATGAATATGATGGTGATATTGAAGAGGACGGACCAGGAGCGTACCAAGAACCTAGTAAAACTCTTGATTATTTTATTTAAAGATTCCATTGTTAGCATCACTTCATTAACTATTTCAATATTATTATTGTAGAACCTTCTACCTCAGCTTCATGCTGCCCTTCGAACAATAACTGCTTACCTCAACCGGCAGTTGTTCATCTGGCAGACAGTGATTCAGAAGCTGAAGATTTATCAATTATTAACAAAGTTTGGTGCAAGTTTGTACCTAACTCGACAATTCAGATTGGATTTCCCCCATCCCTTCTTCTTCCTCCTAATATCGAGGCGAGGGACACAATTTACGAGTACGACCTAAGGAGCAGAGAGAGTACTCGTTCCGACTCAGATTTAGAATATTACGTCGATGAGCTCTCATTAAACTCTTCACCTCCCTCTGAGCCAAATAACAAATCCAAAACGAAAGGAGGATCCTTCAAATCCTGGAAGGAGTGGAGACAAGGTGCAATCACAGAAGCGCAGGGTATTTTGAGCGAATCCCTTTTAGGCCAACGTAGTGGCTCTGGTTGGGTGACGGAGGATGCCTTGCAAAAATTACATTTATGGGGGGACAAGGAGCCAAAATGCAAAAAAAGAGCGGACGCAGGATTAAGAGGTCTTAACATTCCTTATGAACTATACCACCCTTCAGCCGGATTTACTAAGCATAAGTGCAGGAAAGATTGTCCACCTAGCTATCTTGTGGCAGTTGTGAGGTGGGAATTGCAATTGAATTTACTTTAATGCATATTATCATGTATAGGTTCCATAATACTGACAAGCGATGTCTTTTTTATACTTTAGATATGATGAAGAAGTGCCTAGTTTTGCAGCTTGTAATGCTTTGGTGAACGGAGTCCCTGTCCTTATCGGGGTTGTCAGTGATGAGTCAAGTATAATATTTATGAATCCGGATGGATCCCCAATACCCTCGCTATTCTAAATTCTTTGTTTCAGTTTTTAATTACAATGATGACATAACATACAAATCTAAGAATTATTAATTTTAATAAACTTTTAAACGCTTGCCTTTATCACAATCTTTTTGCGACATAATTGCCAATGCACCAAAAAATGAGACTGTAGATTATTGCCCCAACTGTGTGGGATTCTTTAGCCAGGCCAAACTTGAGAGCCAAAAAGTCTCAATCCAAAAAGTAAATTCGGAGAAAGTTGCAAATAAGTTGATTTAATTTAGAAACTCGGGTTTTCACAATTATTACTATCACTAGATTATTGCATCTTAAACTATTTGTAATAAGCTGAGAGATTTAAAATACGCGAATGTGTGAGTGGAATCAGAATAATATTTTCAGTCAGTTTGACGAATATTAACATTTTAAATGTATGTAAACTTAAAGTGAAAGTATTTATAATTGTAAGAGTATGACTGGTGTTCGAACAAGGGACCATCCAACAAGGATTACCTTTTTTGTTTGACGTCGTCAGTTGACCTTGACACAAAAGAGCAGGACAATGGACAAGGAAACTCCCATCACGAAATATTTGGCGACCTTAGAACGACGCCAAGCTCAACGAGAGCGAGCACTTATGTTCGGTTCTCCACCTTCAGGGTTGTCCCGGTCCCCCGACTCACCCAAAGGTGCTGGAAATATTCGCCAACAATTGCGGTTCGAGGATGAAACATTTCTCCAGACTCACAACATTTCGCCACCACTTCCTCCCAATGTCCAGCTTCACAAGGATGGACAACTACTTCCAGTTCCTAACAGTAGCGACAATCCCATCTCTTCCGGGGCTGCATTGGCCCTTGCCAATTTTAGGAATAAGAATCCCAGCGGCACTTCCTCCCACACATCGTCAAATGCCTTGAAGCGAAAGCGATACTCTTTTGAAGAGCGAGATGACGAAGATCATATCAAAAAAATATGTAAGAAAAATAAATCTTATTATTGCAATCCTTGAAACTTGATTCATTATTGTCTAATAACTGGAATGTGTGTTGGTTTAGGCGAACTCCAGAAACTTCTTCGTCAAACGAATGGCGAATTGGTAGAATCTCGAGCTATGACTGCCAAGCTGGAGCGTCAAAAAATGGATTTGAGAACGGATAATTGTGAAAAATCTTTAAACTATGAGAAATTTATGAGTGATATGAGAATGAAATGTCGAGATGCTGTTGAAAAGGTGAGATATTATTTCATGGAGTTTAGCTATCTGTGAGTTAACCGTTTTTATGTGTTATTACAGGCGGAAGTGCTTGAGAAAGACAACGATCTAAAGTCCCAAAAGCTGGACGAATTAAAGGACGAACTCCGTCGACAGTCTTCTCTATATTCTGAAAAAATGTTAGCAATGGAAAGTAAGGTTTCCAAACTTCTCTGTGAAAATGCAGAGCTCAAGCAGCAATTTGAAGAGGTAAATAAATGGCAAATTAAAATAACCACGTAATAAATCGTATAACGTTTACATCTGATATTATAGGAAAAACTTAGCCAATCTGACGCAATGAAGAAAATGTCGGTTAATCTACAAGAAACCGAAAAAGGTTCTGGTCAGTGGTCATTGGAGTGTCAAATACTTAAGGATCAGTTAGCACTGAAGGAAACCCAACTAGCAAAGTATATGGAAGAGATGAAAGAGTCCCAGAGTAAAATTTTCAAATGTTCCGAATTGAAGCAGAAATTCAATGAACCAGATTCCACAGAATCCAAACTTCAATCCCTTGAAGAGAGAGTTAAAAAATATGAAAATCTTTATGTAAAAGAACAGACTGACAATGTCAAGATTTCAAAGCAACTTTCGAAACTAATTGAAGAAAACGGTTACTTGAAAGGTTCAATGAACAAAGAGCTACTTCTTGGAGAACAAATTGTCTCACTAGAGACTGAAGTAAAATATTTACGGAATTTGGCGAATTGTAAAGCTGAAATTGAAGTGGAACGCGATAGTATGAAAGAAAAACTTAAGCTGTGGGTTGCAGTGGCACAAAACGTGGATTCTCAGCTCAGTAGCCCGCAAAACTTTACTGTATTTTTGAGCCAAATGCAGACGGAATTGGTGCAAATGAGGCATGAAAATACCACGTTGAACTGTCGGTAAGCTCGAGTGACATAATAATAATTATATTATATTTGCAATGCATTTCGAAAACGGTGGTGTTCCCCTTCACTTTCTGTAGAATAGAAGTGAAGGTTTATGCAACCGAAAATTAATCAGAGTTTTTTCACTTTGGGTTTTGAAAACATGTAAAACACCAGATTTTGCATTCTCGCACAATAAGTTTTATTTCATTTTAATACTAATTTTTTGGATAATAATAATGTGCTAGTTGCTAGCGATTGTCAAACTATAAAATGTCTTTTTTATATAGGGTTGATAGTTTAAATCGAGACATAAACCGGCTTCAGTCTGATGTCAATGCGGCCAAATTTAATGAAACTAGTAAAAGGGAAGAATGTGACAAGCTCAATTCTGACGTTAAGCAACTAACTCGAAGACTGACACTAGTGACGAAGGTCTGTCATTTAACTTATATGATGTCGTACCAAATGATTCACTAATGATGTTGGCAGGATCGGGATGGCCTAAAATCATTGAAAGAGTCCTATGAACATGAATTGGAAGGAATTATCTCTACTGCTCTTAAAGAACGTGTTGACCAGTTGGAGAAGCTAGTGATTGAGTATGAGCAAGTTATCGGCGAAAATCCAATGACTAGGAAAACATGTTTTGAATGCGATAAACGAATGGCTTTGGTTTCTGAGCTGAGATCTGAGTACGACCAAAATTAAGCAATTCTATTAATTCATAAAAGAATTGGTTTATATGTTTATGCTGGTTTGTAGACTTGAAAAAGCTAGATCTCAAGTACCTGATGCTTCCACCTTTGGCGATCTGACAATGGGTGGGGACGGAAATACAACAGGCATTAAAATTGTTACTTTTGGGAGTAATCCATCCACCTTGTCAATGGAAGCTCGAGTCAAGGAACTTTGTGCTGAGAATGAGAAGCTCAGGAATAGAATTACACAATTAGAGGAAAGGTCCATGGTGAACCCTAATGACACTGTTATCGCTCAAGGGAACAAAAGTAGTTCACATTATGACTTCTTTGTATTACAATACAATGTTATTGCAAATGAAAGACGATTTCTAATTTTCCATTTTTTGTGCATTAGTTCTTGAGGAACAAATTCGAACTTTGGAGAGGAGGAATCAAATCCTGTCTGAGGCGTATGATTATGAAACACAACAACTTCAAACAGCACTTAACAAGTTATTTGGATTTCATATAATACTTGTCCGAGAACCTCAATCACAGTTTAGATTGCATAGTGTTTATGGCACTGGCCAAGAGGATGAACTCGTCTTTCAGGTAACGAATCTAAGAATTTATCAAAATTCTGTATTAATGGAGTTTGTCTGATATTATACAATTTTTTCATTTAATAGGAAGCCGAAAATAGTGACATGATGTTACTAGAAACACCTGTTCTTGACCATTTTCGAGATGATATTGAACGATTTCTAATTCGAGAAGGCTCCATCCCTGCATTCCTGGCAACTGTGACAATTGGATTCTCTCAAGGACAAATTCAGCCATCCGTGGGTGCTAGTCAACTCCCAGGAAGCCAACAAAGTAGTGCTGGCGATTCTGGGGAAACTATCACAATAAACCCAACCAATCCTCATTCCAGTAGGAAAATGGTGGAAATTCAAGTAGCTGGACAAAGTGACCAAGAAGAAAGTGACGTGGAGGAAGAAGTTGAGGAAGAGCAAGCAGAAGAACATGGAGATGAAGAGGACGAGGAAGGCGACGGCTACAGTGAGTATGACGATGAGGAAGATGACGAAGGTCGTCAGCAGATTCAAAATAATCAACAACGACGTGGAAATAACGAAGGTCACAACGATATTGTATGCATTGACAGCGATTAAATTTGCAAGCCACTTGCTTCAATTTCAGTTTTACCCTCTTTATCATTTTTATGATGATATGATAGATATATATAAATATATATAAATGCAAATTATTACACTTAAATATTTGTATTACGGTAGTACAACGCCTTCCTAGATGACTCGTATGATTTATGATTATGATTTACTTTAATACATCGTACAACATCTTTAAATTGAATGATCAATAATGAAGTAAGACATGTGAACCAGTGTCTTTATTCAGGAGGATTGGGCTTTCTTAACTTGTGTGAACTGATAAAATGTTATTCGTACAACTATTTTTGAAGAATTTATTAAAAGTTGGGTTTCCAGCTAGCTACGCACTTGTGCAGTTATAGTCTTCTCATTTATTCCATCAATCAATCCACATAATAATCAAATTAAAATACATTCACACAATTCATTCGTCAAAAAGCTGAGTCAAAAAAGGTTTCGTCATAACATAATGGCAAGTGTCCATGTTTAAAGCATGCTTCATTTTTGTAAATTTTCTTATACAGATTACACTATATGACCCCCATTCTATTTAGTAAATTGTCTGTGACATTTATTTTATGTACTATTCGTCAACATAGAAAACGATGATTAGAAGAGTACTTTACTTCTTAGTATTGGAGTGGGCTACAATGAACTTATTGTTTAGTTGGATGAGCAACGTCCCTGATTTTGCAGACACCATTCAGGTTGAAGCCGATCCGCATTGATGCCTCGTTTTACCAAACGTTCCCGGTGATGGATGAGACGGTCAGCCGCGTCCCTCCAAGATGAGAAGGGATTGGCCCAGAGACGCTCTGCTAATGCTGCACCCCTCGGCCATACTTTAGCTTCAAGACCCATCTCATCAACCTGCTCCGTCCAGAGGGATGCCTCTCCACCAATTATTTGTCCAGGTTGCAAATCAATTTCCTCCGTTGTGTTCAACTGGGCAATCACTCTCAGAGGATTATTGTCGTAGACACGTTGCCAAGTCTTGTAACCTCCACAAGACCCTCGTCCTTCTCCCATCTGTGCATTAATCCAAATGAGTGATTCATTTTCATAATATTATGCAAAATGTGGGATATTCGCAAATGCGAGTTTTGTACTTACCCAATCACCAAAACCGCAATCAAACTGCCATGCTAAAAGAAAAAAGAAAAATCAGTCCAAAATTTCTATGAATTTGAAATATATTTGTATTTGATCTCTCACCGTCCCGATTGGAGAAAACAATCCGATAGCCCTTGTCCAACATGGCGGCTGAAATATTGACATATGCATATTTACGGTGGAACTTTTTGAAAATATTTAGAATCTGATCCGAACCAATTTACCGAGAGATCGATCCCGACCACTGTTTCTAAATTGAATAATGTATCGTTCAGGGTCCAAAATATTCTCAATATTTTCTTGAACCATCAAATTAGACGCCCAGACAATTGGAGTAAGCTCAGTACCACGGGCAGCTCGGACCAATTCAACATAAGCTCGTCGTTGGAAGGTTGCCCACAATTGAAGAAATTCCCTCTCAGTTCGATTCCTTCGTTGGGCTGATAAAAAGTCGGTAATTTCTTTGCTAGAGTTCCAGCAGTTGAAATTAACATCATCTCCACCCATGTGGAAAGCATCAGTGTCAAAAACTCCTAAGACAAGAAGTGAAAACAAGGTGTTATAGTTTTTGTGTACCAATAATATTTCGTAATCTTCGAGAACAGTAATTATGAGGTGTGTTGCACATTGTTTTTATACGTATAAAGGAATAGTTCGTCAAGTCAATTAAAAAATCAATGTTATTGTAAAAATTGTTGTAATCTCACCTAAAAGATCTCGATACAATTTTCCAAGGACGAGATAAGTTTGCTCGTTAACAGGGTTGAGTTGACCACAAGGAGGTTCGGAACAGAATTGGTTCCAGGGTTCAGCATTCACACATACGGCCATTGGACCACCACTGGTAACCGAGACTGGGGCTGGTTGGATGGTATTTGGTCCTAGAAAGAAAAACGAAAAAAATGATTCAATCCTGGTAAGGACATTCGGTAATTATTACAAAATATTACCTGGCTGCACAGCATTGCTGCGTTCAAGTCCTTGCCATCCTCCACTGATGTGAGATGGAGCGTCCAATTCAGGAATGACACGAACTCCTCTGCAAATATAAGAAAAACGTTACAATTCAAGCTATAAAAGTGATCTACCACTTGGTTAAACACTTGCTGTGGTGTGACCATTTTTTGGTACTCACCTAACACGAGAGTATTCCACAAAGTCTTTGATGGCTTCCGGGAAATAAATTTTTTCTGGAGTATAAGCACCATAAAGGGTAAGTTGAGGGACACGCTGGGAGTAGAAGGGGAAGGAATGAGAATCCGTTATGTCTGGAAGTGAAGAAATGCAAAATGTGAATCTGAATTCCGACCCCACATATGTATATCCAATTAACAATTCATCAGATTTTAAAGACTTACGCCAATGCAGTGTGTTGAGCTTGTTATAAGCCATTCCATCAACTAATTTCTTCATGGCCTTCATTGAAATGAAGTTCCGAGAAGTGTCCAACATGATACCACGATAACTGCATAAGTAAGAACAAGGCGTTTGTGGATCATTTTTGAACAATATTCATAAGCTGTGTCCATCAAAAAATTATTCTTACGCAAATAAAGGTCGATCGATGACTGCCCCTGCAGAAATGATTTGTACCGTGTCTCGTTGTTCGTCAAAGGCAATAAGTTGGCTGAGAGTCTCCAGACCGTGACGAGCTCCGAAGAAGGTGTCACCCCGAACTTCGGCAGTGACAACATTTCCTTGAGTTTCAATGTCAATTCTGTACCCTTCAGAAGTTTCTAGGGTCAATCGTTCTTCTGGGTCATCTACAACGACCTGAATTCAGAAGATATAATAAATTGAATCAATTTCAGTCTCTCATTCCCCTCAAACACATTCATGACTGACGCCTACCTGAACTTGGACAACGGTTCCCTCAATAACGTTGTCATATTGCTTGTCAAATGGATTCTTGTTGTCTGCTTCGTCGTAATTTGGATGCATCCGCAACACATTTTTCTGGAAATCCGTCACAACGCGATTAAGCAGTTCCCGAATTCTGTCAGTTGGTGCTGTGACAGGCAGAATCCGAAGATTTTGGGGTTTAAAGGGTACAACAACTCGGCTGAGCTCAACATCCCCTGAAAAAATAGTTGTTCATTGAAATAAACTCAATTTTGTGTCATAACTTTTTTTCCCTAGTTGAATTCTAAGTGGGTGTACACTCATATCCTATCAACATAACACAGCGGATGCATTGTAATAATTAAAATAAAAACAGAATCTAGTTTTAAGCTTGCCTAACTGCTGCGTAGCTTGTATCTCAATAGCTAAACGAAACTTCTTGATGTGAGTTAGCATTATGAGAAGCCACAGCATTGATTCAGTTTAAGATTGGATTAAAAAGTATAGACGCTGGAAAAACCTGTTTTTCGTATTTTAAGAGTCATTGACTTCCAGATTACTCAGAGAAGCAATGCAAACGAAGCACTTTGTCATGAAACTGCATAATATTTTGCAATCCTTGACACTCAAAGAATAGTTTCATGTAGCGATAAACCCAAATTATTGGCATTATTTTCAGATATTACTGATATTGCAACAAAGAATCTTAAAATGAGGAATAAGACAAATTGTCTGTCATGAACTCAATTTCTTACCAGTCGGTCTTGGCCAAATAGCTCGGAATCTTCCACATCGAAGTCGGCAAGTGTCCAAAGACTGGATAACTGTGGAATCTGAACGTAGTTTTTTTGTGCATGTACCATTTTTACAGACAAAAGTCCATGGTGAGGGCATCCTGCAAGATGGGCAGATTTATGCATTATAATTGACTTCAATCACCACTTCAAGGGACCAACACTTACCGGAAATATGACTGTCCCTGTGATTCTGTTGGGAAGTAAACTAAGGCAAAGGCAGCCACGGAAGCCACCAATAACACGAGCTTAAACTTATCCATTTTATAAATTATTTTGAAACACCTATGTCCGTATCTAGGATGGAACTAACTAGCTAGCGGATAGCTGGCTGGCTAGATTGAAGGGTTTGAACACCCAAGACCAAAGTCGTTGCTTTTGGTATGGTGAGCAACAATGATGGAAAGAACAAACAGGTTTGGCGGAGTGAAGATCAGGTCATGCACTTCGGACAAGGCGATTTCTGACACTGCCACTCCGTCCAGGTAAGGCGATTCAACTTTCAACAATTGTCTCGAATTCTCCCATTCTCTAAAAAAACAACTTTACATTCATCTTTTACTTGGTACTCTTATCCACAAGTTTTATAATCAAAGATCGGGTTTGTGGCACCAGGCCTTTTGTTTAAACTAGTTAAGGTGTCTTTTACTACATTCCTCATAAGTAAGATACGACATAATTTGACCAGATTTAGTACTGAAATCTAGCATGGTAATGTAAATATTTCAAATCGAACTGGAGTGCAAGGTCCGCAATTGGTCGCTATATTTATTTCTCACCAAAAAATATGCATTATTGTACCGTCTCGGTTTTCAAGGTTCACAGCTATCCCCTTCACGTCATGCCATTACGATGCTTTGAATTGTTGAAGGGTATTCCATTATGGAACTTCCATAAAGCTTACTTATGTAACTTAGCTTATAATCAACTTCCGCAATTAACCCAACTCATAATATTGACGTGGATTAAGTTTTTCATTCAACTAATCCAATAAATGACAAGAAAATTAAGAATTATGATTGATGAATTAGCCAGTAACTTTAACATCTGCCCTAAGTACATACTACTAATTACTGCAATGGTTACTGACTTTAAGTGACGCGTCCCGCATTTGATTTCGAGCATCAAAACATGCATCATAAAGGTTAGCCAAATGTGGTTCTTTTCTTAATAAACACAAACAATGACCGCTAAACTAACCCTTCTCCACGAAACAACGCTAACTGCTTTACAATTACGTAAAATAATGAAAAGAAAAAGAGATCGTATCGCAATGGAGCATCACTCGTTTTCATATCACAACCATACTCAGGTTTCTTTGGCCAACGACCTGCAAATTGTAATAACTCGCAAATCTCACCAAAGTTCTTGGAGGAAGTATTGGTTAAACATGACATAATACAAATTTATATTAGCATTTATATTTTTACTGGAAGTCCTGGATTCCGAATATCTAAAAAATATTTATGCTATTACCGGAGCCCTACATTAAGATGATTATTGCTCCGAACTGCATTAAAAATTGTCTCTCGTACATTGTTTCATCAGCACCACACCCATCTTAGTAATAAAATGAAAGTAAGCAAAGTTGAGCGAGAAAATGAAAGTGGTTCTAGGTTTGGTTTGGTTGAGTATTGCAGCCAGTCTTGTTTGAAATAAATAAAGTTCGGTCGTTTTGAAGGGAACGAAGCTGAACAGTTGTTCACCCTGTGGATCGGATGGTTGAAATGAAATGTAAATGATGCGGGCAGTGACCCTCCTAGTTCGGAGGATTCACATTCAAGGCAATCCACTAAACTAAACAATATAACTTAAGCATATGTAGAGAATAGTACAATGCACAGGCACTTGCGAATTACACCTCACCTTTGCCGTTTTGACCACTTATTCTATTCTGTAACAACTATACTTAAAAAATTCATTTAAACCTCTGCGTATGCAACTGTTGTACAACTTTGTTGGCTGAATTTTTGAGTGCGAGACTGCAAGATCCAGCACGTTAAGGTTAATGACTATTAAAGTGATAATCACTCAGACTATGCCAGCGGTAGTTCTTTACAAACCAGAACCCACCGCCTTTAAACCACTAGATTTTTGAAAAGTTTGGACAAAAAAAGTCATAACGGTAGTTTGTACATTATTACAAACAAAAATATCTGTACATAGTACAAATTGAGTGAGACACAAATGAAGTCCCTTGTGCCTTGCAAAATGCATTCCTCACATTAAAATTGTATCCGTTTGACATTTAAAATTTCTTGACTACATACGATCCTATATAAACCCAAATGTATTTTAAACTTTAACCCATCTGATTCCGCTTATATCGTTAAATGCACTGTAATAGGATAATCGTAATGTACCGTAATTTATGCTCGTCACAATCAGAACATCCTTTTATAAAAGAAACAACTTTCTTGCCTAAAAACCGTTATGACTTGTGAGAACAAGACTGCTTTCATTTTCATAAATACACCGAATTTAGTCTCTGACTATACGGTTGTATTTAAATACAGACATACGAGTGCCATTGTATGCATACTAATACTAATAACTAATGGAAGAGATGGCGTGAAATGGAAATGTTCCAAGGTTATTAGCTAGCAAACTAAATGTACTTGATAAAGTGAAGGCAGCACAATAAGGTCAATTTAAATGTATCACATATGTCGCCTGTCATCCCCTTATGGAATATTGCAACTGCAGTGAATATTATGGCGTGGGTAGCAGGCTATCTCTGCTTTGTATGTGCCAATTACCAAAATGTATGTACTTTTTGTTGACTTTCCTTCCATAGGATATTGACGCTGATGGTGAGGATGCAATGGATTGCTGACAAAATGATGAAGAAATTATTTCATTTCAATTGCAGCAGTCACACTTTATTCAACTCTGTAAACTTCTCGTCTCAAGATCGCCCGAAGCTTTAAAGACAAAGCTGCAGTTTTACTTTTAGGTGCTATTGACTTTGTGCCTAATTGAAAGTTTGGCCAGGAGAAATACAGCCACCATGCTTCAGGGATGCAGTTTAGCATTCCTGTTGATTGGCACTTATTTTGTGTGTCAAATTTTGGCAACCTCACCTCCAAGGTAGGTACAATCCTGAAGGTACAATCCTGAAAGCCCAAACTCCCAATTGATAAATTTTTGTAATTTTTTTTGTCTTTAAAAATAGGAACTACATTCAAGACAACCCTTGGACATGGGTTTGCAGAGAAGAACACTGCACAAAAATCGATGCAACGGAGGTTCCTCCAACAGAAACGGGTCGGCCTCTATCTGTCTGCAAATTAAACTGCGGAAAATTTGGATCTCTATGGCCTAAGCCGACTGTTAAGGTGTTTTACTAATACTATGCCTCTTTATGAACTTGTTTAGCAAACTAATTCAAAACTTTTGTAATAGACCGAAATTGGAAAAGGATTCATGCCATTTTATCCTGATAATGTCAAATTTGAAAAAATAACTGCACCATCTCCACGAACCAGTACTTTATTAAATGGGTCAATTGACATCTTTATGTCTTACATGCTGCAGGTATGTATATATGCTACGTACGGGAAAAATGAGATGAGTATAATACAAAAAAAGCATGACTTTATTAGAGCCATCCACGCTACGTCGATGATGGAGACCCATTTCCAAAAAATATTGACACTGACGAAGTTTCTAAAAATCGTGTTAAAATAGACATCGCGATCGTCCATCCTTTCGAGAAACTGACACTAAATACGGATGAAGGATATTTGTTATCCGTTCAAAAACAAGATGACGGGGTAAATTAGTCATCGTTCAATGATTTGTAAATTCATTCTGAAAACAATTCTACAGTTGTTGCTTGCCGTTTCAGGCAACGGTGCTGGTTACCATTCAAGCTAACACATACTTTGGATGCCGACATGCACTGGAAACTCTAAGTCAATTGATTGCATATGATGAAACTACAAATTCATTGCAGGTTTGTCACATCACTTCCGTTTCATGAAGGAGAATAAAGACTGCTTGAAAAAATTGAACATGTTATTTGGATGGTTAGATTGTAGACCGAGCTATAATTCAGGATAAGCCTGTTTTTCGATACCGTGGAATTTTACTAGATACTTCTCGGAATTAATATTTCTGTGCCAAAACTGCGCAAACTGATTGATGGCATGTCCTACAGCAAGGTATGCCCAAACATTTCAAATTACTTTATTCAAGTGCACTGAGCACCACATTAAAACTATTTCTTCAAATTGCAGTTGAATATGTTCCATTGGCACATAACGGACACTCACTCATTTCCACTGTACTCTAAAAGTGTTCCACAGGTAATAAACTTATTATTTGAATTACTGATAAAACAAATGCAAGCGTAGGATAACTCTGGAATTGCGCGCATTATCCTCATATTATGTCATTGTTTTAGCTGACAAAATATGGAGCGTACTCCCCAACTGAGATTTATACGATTGAAGATATTGCAGGGTTGATTGACTATGCGACTGTGAGGGGGGTGAAGATTGTGGTACGCAAAATCTAAAAGAAATGCAGTCAATTAATTATGTACACGAGTTCCATTTTATATTTTGTGCTATTTAGCCAGAATTTGACGCTCCTGCTCACGTCGGTGCGTGATCTTATCAAACTAAAATAATGTTGAATTAACTTCAACAAACTTATTAATGTTCTTATCCGTAATGCATGACAGGAAATGGATGGCAGTGGGGCCCTGCAGCTGGGAAAGGCGAGTTGGCAGTATGCATTAACCAAGAACCTTGGCCAAAATACTGTGTCGAGGTGAGATGCTGGTTATTTGATATCTTAAAATTTCTAATTCATATAAAATTAACAAATTCGTTCCCTTCCTTGTTTATTATTGGCTGTGTTAGTTTTCAGAGACTTCTTTCAGATCTCATTTTTAGTCTTTGTTCCATATTTTCTCAACATTTTAAAAATCACTATTTGATTTAAGAGTAATTCTAAAGTAAAAACTTACGAACTTTGAAACCAACAAACACTTACATTTACAAATTACTTAATAATCGTTTACTACAGCCTCCATGCGGACAACTCAACCCCGTAAATGAAAACATGTATAAAGTACTGGGTAAGGAAATCAATTTAGGAACAAAGTAACTATTGACCAGGGCACGTCAACTCCTTGCAAACCCTACCAGTAATCTCCGTAATGTTTTGCTCGCAGGTGACGTGTACAAGGATATGCTAGACATATTTGATAATGACGTATTTCACATGGGAGGGGACGAAGTAAATCTAGAATGTTGGAATAGTTCCTCTCCGATCAAAGAATACTTGGTCAATCATAACAAAGACTTGTCCAAAGAGAGTTTCATCCAGTTATGGGGACAGTTTCAGAGCAGAGGTGAAAATAACTGACGCAAAGCTTATTTATTGCTATCGGGGAAAGTGACACATTTATTTTAACCCTTGTTTGTCTTACTTTTCTAGCATTAGGGTTACTGAAAGATCGAAGCAAAGATCCCAACATTACGGCCGTCTTGTGGACTTCAGACTTAACAAGTAGTGAGCATATTAAAGAATATCTGGACAAAAAGGATTATGTAATACAAATCTGGTCTGAGGGGAAAGATAAAATCATCCCCTACTTGATTAAAGAGGGTTACCGTGTAATTTTCTCAAACTATGATGCATGGTACTTTGACTGCGGATATGGTGGATGGGTGGGGGGTGGTCCAACCAACTGGTGTTCCCCATACAAAGGATGGCAACAAGTTTACGGGAACAGTCCAGTGGAAATTTACAAAAATTCAACAAATGCAACTGAAGCCAAGCGAGCTTTGGAACGGGGGCAAATTTTAGGTGGAGAGGTAGCAATGTGGACGGAACAAGTATGGGTTCTTATTACACATTAATATTTTTGATTGAAGTATGTGATTAAGATGTGTTTTGTTTTTTACAGGCCGACGGATCTTCAGTAGAAAGCAAGATATGGCCAAGAGCCGCCGCGCTTGGTAAGCGAGTAATGATGCTAATGTTAGCAATGGATTAAAAGGAAAAACATTAAATGCATCTACAATTGATATTTTTTGCGCCAGGGGAGCGACTCTGGACTAATCCTGATACTGACTGGGCAGCGGCCGAGGTTAGAATGATAAGCAATCGACAACGACTAGTGTCGCGTGGGTTGGAACCTGACCAACTTCAGCCAGAATGGTGTAGACAAAATGAAGGAAAATGTTATCTTTAATAATCAACAAATGTGACAAAGTAAAACATTGTCATTAAATAAAAGATATTCATAAATGAAAGCATTCAGTTATTTAATACATTTAACACTTTTACTACATGCTAAAAAAATTTACAAGTTGTTATGTACAACGAACCAATAGTTTCGTATTGACAAGGTTTCACCACCTCACCGGGAACAATCCACGTTGTGATTTACACATTTTTTTTTACAGTAAGCAACCTAATTACATACACTCAATAGTTGACGCAATTACAGAACAAACTTCCTAAACAATAAGAAACACTACAACTTGGTCTGTTTCCCTTTTTACATTAAAATTAAAAAACAGTAAAACCGTGTCAATAGGAAAACTGACAAGAAGAGTGTGATACAGAAACAGGGAAACGCGTTGATTGAAAGATTGAAATCTAATATTTTAATGAAAAAAATGAAGATATTAACCCAACCAGCCGGCCGTTCTCAAAAATACTTTTTTTCACAATTTTTACAGAATAATCCATCCAACCACCATGCAAAAGGTTTGATGGTAGGATGCATACAGAAATACTGTTGAGCTCCTGGAGTGAGTGCATTAGGGCGAAACTAATACCAAGCGTAACGTACGTCATTTAACTTGTCAATTACTATTTACAATAATTAAGTTCTTTTTTAAAAATCAACACTTGATGATGGAACACCCAAATCGTTTCAATTTTTTGGGAGGTCGTCCATTTCATATTTGTACAACACAGCAAAAATTAAAATAGTGGAGAAAGTCAATGGGAAAATTGAGACTGCTGCATTCAACTTAAAGACATGAGATTGTCATTGGTGTTGTGATAATATGGAAATGGTATATTATTGGAATTTGGGTGTGAATGGTGGAAATTGTATGGCAAATTGTTATTGTTACATGAAACATCCGGATTATTGGACGAGTTGCTGATGATCGGGTGACATTTATATTCATTCTCTTCTGAATGTGAAAGCTGCATCTGAAGCTGTTTCCCTAAATCAGTTTGGCTTTGATTTTGTGGGATGCAGTCCAGGTGGATGCAGTCCTTGCTGGGTGATTCCTGGTGATCCCAACAACCCGAACTGTTTTCTTCTTCTTCCTCCTCATCATCCTCGCCTTCACTTCCCCCTCCAACTAGGCAAGAACTTCCGTTTCCTCCAAGACTAAGGAGTCCTGTTGGACGATTAAACCCAAATGGCCAGGTCTAAGGTTTCAAAAAACAATGATGAAATTAATTTCATAAAACTCTAGCTCAATAAAATTGTCTTGTTGGAGAAAGTGCAATAGTCACAAAGTGAGAAAAATAGAAAAATATCCGACTCGTAGATAATGTGGTGTAATGAGCCATTGGAAAGAGAATAGGAACATAAGATGCAAGATTTTCGACTTTGATTATTGCGAGCTAGTCGTTATTTCTTATGTTTACACGGCTTCACGTGAAATTACAGATGCCTGGCCTTAAAAAGCAATAAAAACCTACGGCACCAAAAGTTTATTTGTTTAATATCCTCTTTCGATGGGATGGGAGACTATTTTAGGAAGAATCAAATCGTATCGCGTTCAGAGAAAGTGGAAGGCCCTTACTGCTCATAACCACATATTCACATCTGACTTAATTTGCTGATCCCTTGAACAATTTACATGTTATAGATGTGACGGATTGTGTTTTAAATGCAACATTTAACATGTTTATAGGATGGTAATGTTTTGTTAAGTCGAAAAAAGTGGTAATCAAGCAACGTCGGTAAATAATAACTTTGATCCTCAACAGGAGCGACAGAGTTTGATTTCCAAAACGATATTTTACGATGGGAAAATTAGATACTAAGCATCAGAAAGTTTTCTCGACTCGTAACAAGCTATCACCTACTACTGACTGCTCACAAGTTAATTCATTTGAACCCAAACACAACGGTGTTAAACACTTGAATTTATGGCTTTTCCTATATAACACACAGTTTTCATGAGCTATTCACTAGTACGAGCTTTTCAGACATGACAATTATCAGCTTATTGATATCATAAAAACTACACTAACTGATCTGGACTAATATCGAATTATTGGGCCTAATAATTAAAGAGGATAAGTTGATTCAAACATACAAACAAAAAATGCTGTAAACCATATTTGAAGGAAGCTTGTAAATTAAATAGTCAATTCTTAATTTTGGGCCATTGTGAGACAGTTACTGATACAGAACTTGGGCCCTTAACCGTCTTGATGTGTAGTTTCCTCAGATTCGTTTATTTTCAAGAATGCAATAAAATACTTCCACTTAAACTTTTAAAATAAACACTTCAACAAATCCTCAAACCTTCATTCATTCAAACTCAAAAAGCTTCGACTGGATGGGTAGATTTGTGTGAAGGGAAAAGTGAGAAAAGGATCAATTTCTACTTCTTAAAAAATCTCGCATGTAAAGTTGCTTGGCTCATGCCAGGACTCAGACAAATGAGATGAAATTCACTGATTTCTAAGTCGTAGTATAAAGTATGATTTTAATTTTGTATGTGCTCTACTTTAGACAAAAGCCAACTGCTTGTATTTATGTCTTACCAGACTCATTTCCGGATGAGATGGATTTTCATCCGAGGATACAATACCCGGGCCATCCATCAGCTCCTTGAGATAAGCAATATAGGATGCTGCAAGTCTCAAAGTATCCAATTTGCTGAGTTTTGTATCTGCTGGAACCCAAGGTAGAGTTGTTTTTAGGCGACAAAAGGCCCTGCAAATAATGAACGGCGTGGATTACGAAGTGCAAAAGATTGCGACTAATTAACTACCTCCCTGAAAAGTTTAAATGCTTTCACCAACTGTTCTCTTTTGCAAGACATGTACACAAAATTAGGACACAGGAACTTGTGCATATCTAGTAAAAAAAAAAGACAAGTCTCACTTGCTCAACACTCTCATTCGTGCTCGTTCTCTTGCATTTGCTGCATTCCTTTGTTGAGGTTTCCCTTTGTTTATGGACATACTGTTGCCACGACCAGCTCCGGATTTACCCTGCCCTCCAGATGATGAGCCCTTTTTTCGTCTCGGCATTCTCCAATCCACAAAATAATCTCAGAAATGTTTCAAGACACCGCAGCAGACGGGGCGACAAAAACTTAAGTTATGATTGGGAATGAAACAGTTTTAGGATTTGATCTTGATCCCACTTTGGTATCTCACAAGTCAGGCTGACGGTTTGTTGAAGGCAAATCAGTAGAGAACCCAATTTATTGCCCTATAAATATTAGTAGTGCTCAATTATTTGTAAATTCTTGAACAAAGTCGGGTTTGGCTGTTAAATGGAATCCGTACAAAAACCGTACAACTTCAATTTCACAGAACTGTAGGAGAATTTGAAAATCTCACTTTTTCACAATTTTCTTATTTGGATTAATGATTTTTAAGGCAAGATGTGCCGATTAAAAATAAAATATTGTGTCCATTGCATTTTGCATTACACTTTGAACAAGATTAGTTTTAGGAAAAATCAATTCGACATTGGTCTGAGTTGGATAAACAAAAAAGTTTGATCTACTCATTTCGGTATGCATGTTTATTCATGCTAGATTTTGTTGATATTATATTACAAGAAAACGAAAATATATGTGCTGATATTGATTGCAATCAATCAACTCGCTGAATGACTCATTCAATGCATGCATTTAAATACACATTTACAAATTAAACTTATGTCAAAAAGTATGTATAAAAATGAGATTCAACTTACTTTTTCAATTCGAATGACTCATAGATGAAACTTCACTAAACACTTCACTCTTTTACTTGCATTTTTTGGTAGAAATGATGTTTGCCATGTTTGCAATTGTTAACCCAGTAACTTTGTGTACTAGTTTAATAAAGACGCAATAATACTCCCCCACTATAATTGAGTGAGTTGTAACAAAGTTGTAACAAAGTAGCCTTCCAACGAATGATTGAGCTCTCATCATAATTGGTATCAACATTTGTTTGAGCATTCATTTTGTGTAGAAACGTTCAGTTTTTTTTTCTAATTTCGAGTTCGACACTCAAGATCCGAATCTCGTACATACCCAGCATTGGAAGGAAACCAAGAAAAGCATAGAAAGCAACCGTCCAATAAAACTTTTCTGGCATTCTCCGCCTTTGACGTAATGTTTACATAAGACCGGGTAGACCAACCTCCGGAGATCTTGGATGACGCCTTAATCCATTTTTAGCATCTTTACGTCGCAACCATCCATCCTTTCTTTCACCCTTGCCGTATTTCCAATATTTTCAGAGCAAGGGAAATTTCCGGGGGTGAAAAATATTATACACGCAAATGCTCAAAGTGCTCAACTCGGTTCACTTCAACCCATGCAGTATTTCTTGGACTTTAATGATTCTTTTTGTACAAGAACAAAGGTATAGATTTTCAAATGTGGTGGTTTGGTGCAATATGTTTCAAATTGTTTATTCATGATGGATGACCTGTGTTATGATCAGAAAATAGCAAATTGCAAGTAATACTTTACGTAATATGGGAAACCACATTTGACATTAAGGAAAAAGTGCTGGTGGTCTTGCTTGTATTTTGGCAGAAAATGGTTGTAAAACAGGGGAAAGGAAGTCCTGCAATTTAAAACGAAATGAAATGGAGTGTCCCTTGCTTGTAATTTTGACTTTCAGACAGATTAATGATTTTATCATCGTCCTTTGGTGCCTGTTGAGGAAAAGGAAAAGTGTCTCCCTGCAATAACGGAGGTTCTACTATTTTGGACCTTTGAAAGAATTAAAAGAAACAACCTAACGAGCTTCGTGGAAAAGGCATGACAAATACGACAGTAAGCAATGCAAGACACAGATTTAGGTTTTCGATTTGTGTTGCGGTATCAGGTTTCAAGTGCTATTAGTCGCACAAAACTTTAAACTAAAATATCTTTCAGTTTCTAAATTTTATGGGGTTGTGAAATATAAATTTGTGATTGATAAAATTATACATCATCTACAAATAAACTTTTTTTTTAAACTGCAGAAATTTGGGTACGGAATTTTTGAAATGTATAACAATCAATGGCACATTTCTGGCTGAAAAGTAAAAGATTGTTTTGGGTGAAGGGTTCTGTGAAACTGTTTCTGAAAAAAGGAACGAAAAATTGTGCCTTTTTCTGTGGGTTAGTTGGTGTCTATCTAAGGGATGACCTTTTGGTCATATTTTAACACGCGCTATACAAAGTTGTCAGCGCCCACAGGATGTTGTGGGTTTCAATTATCCATGAACTCCTAACGACCTGTCACGATACACTTCATTGCAAACCATTTACTTTACTGCGGAGACTTATTAACCCGTACATCTCTGTATTATGTCCATATATGCTCCATTTTATTACAGTTTTCAGTCCTCCAAATCTCACATTTCCGGAAAAAGTGTTGAATAAGCTTGAGTGGTTCCCAATGAGCCTGTAAATCGTGGCAGTTTCGCTTTTCCTTGCCTATAAACCCTATATTTGCTATATACTTATATACGCTCAACCTATACATTATCAGAAGGACAATAATTAATTTAAGCCTGGAAATTATGAGGTCATTTGGTTCTCATGAAAAACTGGACAAAAGTTGGTCCTCTATTTTATGTATTTTATGTTTAGATCAATGCTTGTTCCGAAGCCAGCTAGGCTTTTACTATTGCATATTAAACTGACTAATTGGAAAGTAGTATGTACATTGGCATGAAACTTATTCAATTACTATTATGGAGTTGTTTCAATGTGAGCCATTTGAGACATTTAATTCTTAGGTTTTTCCTAACTATCCGACAGACAAAATAGTGGACTAGGTTGGCCATCTGCACGCACAAAAATTAACTTCAACCGGCAACCACCACGATATGCTCTCAAAATACTTTCTCTATCCTAATCATCTGCGAATTGTCACATTCTTCTCAAGATTGTTAAAAAATAAATTAATATTCACCAATTAACTGAATTAACTCATTCACAGAATATTGCCACCAGCAGACCTTACATTTTGGGTTGTTGATTGAATCCACTAAAAAATAAAAACAGACAAAACCTTAAAGAACAAAAAGTTGATTGAAATTAAATTAATTTTTTGAATTAATCAAAAAATGGACGCTATGAAGTCATCCAGTCGTTGGGCAGATGAAATTGATGAGGACGAGTTTGGTCCTGCTACCACTACTGTGGAAGTCAAAAAAGAGAAAAAACAACCCCTCGGGATTCCTAAAGAAAACGAGCGAATCGACACAGTTATCAAGATTGATCCCGAGTCTGGAAAAAAGTCCAAGATCTACAGAACATTTCTTCTGGAAAAGCAATTGGGTAAGTTTAAAACGGACATTTGGCATGCAAATCAATTATATGAATAGTCATTATCTAACTTATTTTGTTAACTTACAGTGAGCAAGGGTGTCGTGGAACGAAAGAAATGGACCAAGTTTGGCAAATCCAAGAAGGATCCACCAGGGCCAAATGCGTACACCACCGTCGTTGCGGATGATGTCCAAATGCAATTCCTAAGCACGGATAAGAACGGTGTTGAGCAAACCGTGGATGAATCCAATCCATTGGAAGCTGCGAAACTGGCTGGCAAGGGTGTGGTTAGATGCAGATACTGTCAAGATAGCCATTTCAGTGCCAAGTGCCCCTACAAGGATGTTGGTCTACCACCTTTGGATACTCCGGCAAGAATGGGTAACGTGGATGATTCCTTGATGGACGGGAAGAAGGTATGTTCGTCATTCATTTTAAACTCTAAATAATTATAAACTTATAAAATTACGTAATTCTTACCATTTATAGGATTCCGAGAACAAGCCGGGTATTTTTGTCCCCCCTGCAATGAGGGGTGGAAACCGTCGTGGTGAAACAATGATGAGCCAAGCTAACCGTAAAGATGATGCCACCATCCGAGTTTCTAATCTCCCAGAGTCCATGTCGGAAACGGATATGCAGGAACTATGTGTCCCTTTTGGAAAAATCGAAAGAATTTTCCTTGCAAAAGACAGGTTAATATAAAATAATAGCTCTTCATTATTTCAGGCCTGGCTTAATTTTTTTGTTCTTTGTCATTTAGAGCAACCGGTGTCTGCAAAGGATTTGCCTTTGTCACATTTCAAACCCGAGAATTTGCTGCGAGAGCTTTAGCCGGGTTGAATGGATATGGATATGATCACCTTATTCTTAATGTGGAATGGAGCGCAAAACGGGCAGACTAAGTTTTCTCCACGATGATTTTTTATCGTATATATAGTTATATATGTATATTGAATTATTGTAAAACTGATTCTCCAAAATTTAACGGTAATAAAACTACTCTTTGATATCATCAATCATGGCAAATTATATTATTTTTGACTCGAGATCACTTTGTGGGTATGGGGTATAAATATTAACAATAAAATAGTATTTTCTAGTGTTTATAGCGAAAGGTTGTTTATGTTGAATACGTTTTTGGTGGTTCGAATTTTTCTGACGGAGCCAAAGAAGTCAGTGATTCTAACATTGGCCGGATCACGACCAAACAAATCCTTACGGACGCCAACAGTTGAAATACAGGCCCATTTTGGACAAACTCCCAACTGAAATTTGTTTAAAAGAAAGATATAAAATATTAATTTGAGTTGAAATATCTTTGCCAAACTTACAAATTGTCCCATCGTCTTATCACTGTCCGGTTGAACTTTCTCCAGAAATTCCAAGGCATAATAAGTGTATCGATCAATAATATATACACCAATACTAGAATCCACATGATGCTAAAAAGTAAGGTTAAATTGGAAATTAGTGCATGATAGTATCAATACCAATAAAAAATGCTTAAAAGTCTCACCGAAAGGGAATCTTCACCAACCAAACTACTTGCCACAGCTAAAATGTTTGGTGAGTAAAATTTATCGTACATTGAAGCAGCTTGGCATGTGTCTACCATAAAAAATATTTCATTGTATTTCTTCTTTTGCCACATTTGTTCAAAAGCATCGGCCAATTCAACGTTTGTGATTTCTTCAGAGTCTTGAAACTTTAAAAAGCCGTCCCCACCATGCCCAGTCATGTAAATAAGAATATTGCTCCGTTCATCGGATAAAAGCCTCTTTGATCTTGGAGTATCCGGTGCCACTCTACCAGTCAGCAGTCGAACAAAGTTTTCAACTGTCACCTCATACCCCCTAAAAATTACTTCATAACGACATCTTCCAGGGTATAATTATAAACTGCACATAATTAATTAAAATGTAACCTATAATCCACTTCCACGTCATCTCCATAAACATCAATATTTTGATTTGCATTGTTGAACACAGTTGCCGGAGTTGGATTCCTGGGGTTGCAAGCCATGTCATCCGCCACCATTAGAATGATTTGACTGTCTGGAATCCCAAGTCGTTTCACACTTCTATAAATTGATAGCACATTTGCTACATGACGATAATTGAACCAGAATCGAGAGGTGTCGACCAGTACTGCCCAGTTGTTTGTGTGATTTGACTATTAAAAAACAGATTTAATCATGAGTTGAAATTATGTTATTCCAGCAACAAGTACAAAACTTACTGCAGCAAAATCAAGGGAATGTGTGGGACTTCCATTAAACAGAAGGACGCCCACAACAATTACTGCAAAGCTCCATGAAATTGATGACAACATTCTCAAAATTGTTCAGCTGTACTCCAATGGAAGAAGATTGTCGAAAACCTGCATAAATATTTGCACATTTAATGTGGTCCATAATGCATGTAAACAAATAGGCAAATCAGTGAGCTAAATGATGCCATTGGGTTGAGGTGTCAGAATATTAAACCGGGTCGGCGGCGTGTACAAAGACGGGAGAATCAACAAAAGCAATAAAAATTGCAAATCTGTATCACCAGACGTCCCAAAGCTATTCATTTATTAGAGTCAGCAAATAATATTTGCCGTATTGCAAATTGTTTAATTTTTGCCAGGATGACGCATAGATACAGGTTTTTCAACGCCATAATATAACGTTAGGCCCAATGGCCTAGGGGATATGATTCTCGCTTTGGGTGCGAGAGGTCCCGGGTTCGAATCCCGGTTGGGCCCTTATTTTTGCTACCCTTAAAAAAGGTCAAATGTCGTCACACTACCGACGACGGGTGATATGTACCAAGAAGTCCTGTTAAAAATATCTTTTTCCCCCTTTAACCACATCTCAAATTGAGATTTTCAACTCTTTAAATAAATAGAACATCGATTAAAAGCACCCTCACGAACCCCAAATGCTCGGTAGTGAGTGACCACATTAACATCAAAACCTTCTTTCACCTTTTGAAATTAAAATCTTGTAACGTTCTGAAAGCCCTTTTCAATCAAAGAGTTGTCTTTTTTTGCATCGACACTCGTAAACAAATGATGTCCATATCTCGCTGTAAATCCCTCATGCCCATTTAATTGCAGGATAATAAACATTAATGACCCAGCAGATGACCGACTGTCGGCTTAAGACTTATGATAAGTCACTTATCCAAAGCCTACTAATAATGATAATCATAAATTAAAAATTTCTTACCACAACTCCACTGCAGCCCAATAATTGGATAATACCACGCCCCAACAAAAGGATATAATACTTTATTCCTCTTTCAAACAGCAATTACTCAACAATGATAACTCCATCCGGTTATCCACAGAATTAGCTGATTCACTCCTCCGACTGAATAAAGTGAAAGCATTAAAAAAAACAGAGTGAGATTCCCGGCTCAATCGGCTGGAGAAAGAGAAGCACGTTCGCGGGAGTCAATCGGCTTCGTCTGTCGCTCTTGCTTGAGCTAAAATTTCATTTTTTAAAAACCTTTATTTTCAAAAACTTTTAGTTTGTGATTCGGATACGGTGTACGAAGGTAAGATATCGATGTAACGTCATCCGCCATTGGTGTTAGACGAGTTTTATAAATATTGACATACCAAGTTTTTGTTACGAAGTCCATCATGGATTGAAATGTGTGTGTAAATTTTTTTGATTTGCTTTATTCATTTAAAGGAAGGATCAAGGATGGCGTCAGACATTCAGGGTTGCCTTCCAGAGGATCTCCGTGAACTGATTAATTCATCCAAGGTTTTTGTCGTTGGAGCTGGTGGAATCGGATGTGAACTTCTTAAGAATCTTGTTCTATTTGGATTTAAGGATATTCATATCGTAAGTGAAGACGTTTTTTATTGGCTTGTGTACTGCTCTAGCAAATAGTAACATTCGTTTTTTTGTGTATTTCAGATTGATTTGGATACGATTGAAGTGAGCAATTTGAATCGTCAGTTTCTCTTCAGGAGGGAGCATGTTGGTCGTCCGAAGTCAATTGTGGCCAAAGAATCCGCACTTGCGTTCAATCCTTCTGTCAGTATCACTGCCTACCACGACAGCATTACTGAGTAAGTGTGGATGAAACCGGTGATTAATTTTGGACTTGACTATATTGCTCTACATTTAATTTTCAAGGTCAAAATACGATGTCAACTTCTACAAGCAGTTTAGTTTGGTGCTGAACGCATTGGATAATCGAAATGCCAGAAGTCATGTGAATAGGATGTGCTTGGCTGGAAACATTCCGTTAGTAGAATCTGGTACGGCAGGATACAAAGGAAATGTTTCTGTAAGATATTTTTATTAAAAGTAATAATTAATTGACTTTGCAAATTATCATGTTTTGTTGTTTTTACACAATCAGTTTCATATGAAAGGAATTAGCGAATGTTACGATTGTACTACAAAACCTCATCAGAAAAGCTTTCCAGGTTGTACAATTCGAAACACCCCGTCTGAGCCTATACATTGTATTGTTTGGGCAAAACATTTATTCAAGTAAGCGTGTTGTATTAAATGTACTTCCATATAGTTGTTATCTGTTTCTTTTAATTTTAAAATTTGGTTTATAGTCAGCTCTTTGGTGTAGCCGATCCTGATGAAGATGTGTCTCCCGATTCAAGCGATCCTGAAGCTGTTGGTATGATTTGGTTTTTCTCAAAACAACTATCAAAAGTCCTAATTATCAATTATAAATAGGTGATGCTGGAAAGAATGCACTTGATGATGCTACTAATAAAGACGAAAGCGTTGAAGTAAAGGAGAAAGTGTCTACTCGTCAATGGGCCCAAAGCCATGAGTACGATGCACAGAAACTTTTTCAAAAGCTTTTTCAAGATGACATAAAGTACTTGCTGTCAATGGAGAACTTGTGGCAAAAGAGAAGGCCACCGACTCCTTTGGACTGGAATGATCTCCCCGATGCAATTGCTGGAAGTTCTGCCGTTCCAGACAATTCTGTTTTAAAAGACCAGCGAGTTTGGAGTATGAAGGAATGCGCTGAAGTTCTTAAACAAAGTGTAAACTTGTTGAAGATGAAATTAGCAGAAGAAAAGAATGATGATGGCGTTACTGCTGCTCTAATTTGGGATAAAGATGATGATCCCGCAATGGATTTTGTAACTGCTTGTGCCAACATTCGGTCTCACATTTTTGGAATTCAACAGAAAAGCCGATTTGATACTAAATGTAACGTTTTGATATTTACAAGATATCTGTTGATTATCGAATTTATTCATAACTATGATGTGTTTGACTTGCAGCAATGGCAGGAAATATCATTCCTGCTATCGCATCCACAAATGCTATTGTCGCTGGACTGATTGTTTCGATGGCTTGTAAAGTTTTAAAAAAGGACTTTTATAAATGTAACACTGTAAGTTTTATTGCCAGAGATTTTTCATTTTAGGTTTAAACTATCAGAACTGTCCATGTAATTCATGACGACGTATTTTTTTAGATATTTGTAATGCCACGTCCAACAGCCGTTAAAAAGGATCTTTTTCCTTTGGATGAGATTGTTGGACCCAATCCAAAGTGTTATGTTTGTGCTGAAAAGCCAGAGGTAAGCTGGTGTGATTTTCCGATTAGTTAAGTAGTATTGCAAATCCAAGTTCGTGATGAATGCTTTTACTTTCACACAGATAACAGTAAAGTTGGATCTAGAAAAGATGACAATAAGAATGTTAGGAGATAAAGTTCTGAAGACTGAACTGTGCATGATAGCACCCGACGTTGAGATTGATGATGGACAAGGAACGCTGTTGATATCGAGTGAAGAGGGTGAAACAGATGATATTGCAGATAAGTTTCTAAAGGTATTCAGACATACATTTTGATTTTGCAGTAATGCATAATGCATTCTTTAATGGATAACTTTGGCATAATGCACTCAATATATCTACTTTCTGATCGCTTAGGATTTCCAAATCAAACACGGCACGCGACTGAAATGTGATGACTTCCTTCAAAATTATCAAATCAATGTAACCATTGAGGCAATGAAAGAAGAAGGGGAAGAAAAAAACAGAGACAAAACTGGTATTTTTTATGAAATTGTTGGAGACCGATCTCAAATGAATCCAAAAGCTGAGGTGAAGGACGAGAACAAGAATGGCGATCAGCCTTCTACGTCTACTTCCAAAAAAGGTATGAATTAAGAATTAATTGTAACTAGTTTTAAAAAAGTTAGCGATTAACCGTTAAATGTTTGTAATTCTGACTTAAATTTAGCAAACCCAATCGTTGACGATGACGATGATTTAATGATAATTGAGCCGACCACCGGAAATGACGTTCAACTTGTTGAGACTTCTGGCACAAAACGTCGTATTAAGGATGTTCAAGAAGTTGAGGAAGAGGAAGGCACACCGGTTAAGAAAAAAATGAAGGTTGTGGATTCTGATTCCGATATTGAAATCTTGGATAATGAAGTTATTGATATTGATTGAAATCGGAATCATCCATAGATAAGTTTTTTGAATTCAATGATAATATTCCTCATTTTTTTACGTCACGAATAAAAGTATTTGAAGTTTTTGAACCGTTGTGTGCTACGCGCATTCTTTAGTAAAAAAAAAAGGAATGCTCTTAAATTAAATCAACCACTTTGGTAAAATTAAATTAAATGAAAATTAAATGGGCAGGCTAGAAAAAGTACGCTTTCAAAGAATTATTTATTTGTTAATTTATCACGATAGTTCAACATCTCGGCGATGTGTTTCGCTCACACTTTTGAATGCTATGCTATTCCATACAAAGAAAAACAAAAGAGTTGGCAAGATAATGTCCTGATTAGAACTGGCATAGTTAAAATAATTGGTATTCCGCACTTTCACATAAAACTCGACTAAATCAAATCTAACGTAAAATTACAATGAAATTAGATTACTGCCAAATTAAACGAAGCCTACCCCTCTAACGGATTAAAATAACTATACCAGACTAGAATGATAATAACTCCTTAAAATGTATGCCGCCGACCCTTTCCCGACTTTTGAATTTTATGTTAAGTAATCGATCAAACTAATAAGTGTAAAAAATCTGCACCGAATCTTGAGCAGTGCTGATTAAAAATATTACATATTATTATGCAATTGTGACGTCTGCTAAAATTAATAGTTTTGAATTGAAAGCCCAAGGGAAAAGGACATTTTAACAAATTTCACCCTGCTAAAATTCGTTGCTTAAAGTTCAGTTTGGTAATTTAATTTATGTGGATTGTATTACACAATGTTTCCTTTCAATGATTCAACCTACATTCGTAATCTCCATCAGAGTGCGTTTGGCAAAAACTATTTCACCATTAAATTTTGATTTGACCGTAACAAAATATTATCTACCCTACCGCGTATGTATGTTCATAATATAAATTTTAATTTGTGGGAGTCTGAGCACGTTTAAAAAATCAGAGTTGATTACGATGATCTCCAGTTATCCATTTTCACATCTAACCGTATCGCAATTCGTACTCCAAAAGAGGCAGTTCCCAATGCCAGAATAGCAGAGTAGGACCACGGCGATTATAAAAACAAGGGAGCAAATTGTACATGGCTTTCTTTCTAAAAAGAATCCCGTCAAGTACAACACCATAAATACGACATGATTGTGAAGTAATGCTGGGTTGACGGGTTTTGGGAGCAGTAGAACCGGCAAGAGCCACTGCAACATAATTAAAACATAATTATATCATAATTAAAACAAGCATTAGAACTAAAGCACAAATACAAGATTGCTTTCACTTTGCTTGCAGTTATTCTCTGCAACAAATCCGACATACAAATCCGACATAGTAACTGTCTTGCTTACCTGCAAACAATACATGCTGACTCAATTATTTGACCAATGATCAATCGCAACAAAGATTGGAACAATTGGAAGTGAGGAGACAATTTAAAAAAATTGATGTTGAAACTTTTGATATTTCTTAAATTGGACTTCAGTCTATATTCTGTTTGTCATCGAGCTGAAATCTTAATAAAAGACAAAAAGATTAAAATAAGTTTCCTATGCGTTAAAACCATAAACAGTTACCTCTTACCTCTACATTACAGTAACACCGTCTGATTTCCATCTCAAGTTCGTCAATGTCATCCGGATAATCGTAAATGATGGCTCCCTAATGTTGTGACCTTTATCCTGAAACAACTATTGTGGTCTTAAATACAATTCCAATCCAAACGTTAAACGACGTGTACATAACTTTTACGAATAAGTTAATAAGTTTAATTAAAATCCAAACTACATTTTAAGAGGAACTAACTTATTTCCTCTTACTAATTTCAAATAAGAAATTGAGACTCACCAGCAGGATTTTAACAGGAACCACTAATTTGTCATTTATTTCAATTATTTCTCGATTAATCTCCAATTAATGGCAATGTTGGATTAAAATGACGACGAAACCAAAAAATCTGGATCAACAAGAGCTAATTTTGTGAGAGGGTAAGTTGAGTCGTCTCAAAACAACAACAAGTGAATTGTGTGGTGGTGGGTGAAAGTTTATTTTGCTTTCTCCGAGCAAATCCGACAATTTCTTCTCTGCTCCTTCCTCTGTCACTTCGAACATAACTCACTGATAACCAATACACAAAATGGGACATTAATGGTCATCTGTTGGGGTCAACAAGGTCAGATTTATTTACTAAATACACCCATTACTGGGTCGCCAAAGGTTTTGAAATGTTTCTCTTTTTCTCTTTCTGAACAGAGTCAAAGAAAACATTGTTTTGCTACTGATTGGCCTTCCAATAAATATTTATCTTCAATTTTACTTCTCTCTCTCTGACCTGTAACTTCATGAAGTCTGTCTTCAAGCCTGGATGGTCGTGGTGAAGGCCGGAACCATGCTGTGAAACTCCAAATTCCTTCAGGATGAAGTAGTTGTTAATTGTGCCATTTTATTGAGTAATTCTATGTCTTTCTTTATTGCCAAGTACGAGATATAAGAGTGAATATCTATGTATGCATGGTTTAGTACGGGGAAAGTGGCGAAAGTCATGGTGAGTCTGTTATAGCTAGATAGGAGAGTATAAGTTCATAAAATTGTTTATTTTGTCGTGTGCAGGGTCCTGAATTGAAAATGATGGCGAGACATCGTCGAGAAATGATTGGTCAACAAAATTTGACATCTTCGTCCTCTGATGACGACACGGATCAGGTTCCCACAGTTCGTAGAAAACCTATTGTCCGCAAGAAGACGTCCCCTCAGAAAAGAGGAATGACCTTAGCCTTGACTTCCGGAGTATGTGTGGCTGCCTTTATCCAAGTTTTCAGGAGAATGGAAATTTATTATGTTCTTTAATGTTGTAGGTGTTTGCTGCGTTTGCTGGAACTTTTGGTAAACTAGCCATGAATCAGGACGAAACAGTTTCAATCTGTGAACATATTTCGAATTCTCATTTGAATTTTTCAACCCATGACGCATTAATGATGTGCGAAAAGGTATGTGGCTTCGACTTTTCTTACTCTGAGTCTTAGTATTTAATACATCGATTTGCGGATGTAATATTTGTATTTCTGAAAATGTGACATCTTCAAGGCTTCCATTTATATTCGGATTGTTGCATTCGTAAGTTGTTACAAATTTTATTGATATATCATATTATAATTTGCGATGACACTTAAGAGCAATAATTTGTATTTTCATGATAGGTAACGATGATTCTATTGAATACAATAATGTGGACGACGTTTGTGAAAGCTTTAAGATATTGCAGCACATCATTAGAGGCAACTATCACCAATACTGCAGCAAATTTTCTTTCTTCGGTATGTACAATGACGCAAACGCAAATTTCATAAAGCGTGGTAATGCAGTTCTAATTGTTAACTCCAATTTTTATAGGCGATTGTTGGTCAATTCGTATTTGATGAAGCGGTCAGTCTCATGTGGGGCTTTGGAACTGTGTTGATAATATGCGGCTTACTGCTCATGAACTACGGGGGTGTCAAAAATGGTGCTGAATTACGGGAACGCCGTAAAAGATTCAAGAATCGATAACGTCCTTCATAACGTAGCATTTGAATATTTAACATTGTTTTAAATTTCTTCACCACTATTTTTGTGACGAATTGGGAACAATCTTATGTAAACGTACTATTTAATAACGAGCTTTTTTCAATAGCTTGCGAAGACAGCGAAGACCTTCCTTTCCATTAATTTTCTAGCAGGTCTACCTCTTTGTTGTAACGTACTTCTCCTGCACGCCAATCTCACAGGCGTAGCCAAAAGAATATTTCAAGTCACAGTCTGTCATATTTTTCGATGAATCGTTCCACATTCCGTCACTTTAAGTAGCATTAAATTACTATCGAATATATTCAGTACAAAAATGTCCAGTCCACTTTAATATTTACACTTACAACTTAAACTTTAAACAATTAACAATTTATTGTAATATTACAGAGGCCAACGAATTTCAATAGGGTGTTTGTACATACATAGTATTATATTATTTAATTGCCTTTCCGAGTAAATAGATGTAAGAAACTCGGAAGAATTCCAAGTGCTAAAAATATGTATGGAATGCTATGCACGATACGAACGATCTCAGTCAGTGATTATAAGTACTTTTACAGGTTTTAATGATTGGAACCATTTTAGATTGCTAATTATCTAGTCTGCAAAGTGAATGTGTAAATGCTGTGGATTATCTACTGGTATTTTTGCCTTTAATAAAGTTACTTTATATTTTATGACTTTTTGCAGTCAACTGCTTATTACCTTTTTTTTAATCTGACGAGTTTTTACATTTTGACCAAACATCTTTAGATCTTTTTTACCACTACTTTTCATAAAACTAGAAATGAAATCAACCAAACCTGCATAGAACGCATATGTACAGTATATTGCATAATACGCAAAATACATTCTCGCTTATGATTTCTGATTTGATGAGGACGTGTGCATGAGATGGGAGTATATTTTCGGGTTCGGGGAAAGGTTGCAGCATAGCAAGTAAATTGATATTATACCATCCTGTGTCAAGAAGAACTGGAGCTAACAATGCTGAAACTGAAGCATCCATTAACTAAGATAATGGTTTGGTTACCTGTGCCGTGCGTATGTTGGTTGGCACACCGAAGTGTTTCTGCATGAAGTCTGTTCAACCAGAGGTGGATTGTAATGGAGATGGACTCTGCAGATAAATACCTCCCTCACTCAACCCTTTCTGCTTACCTTTATATGTGCATTGGTTCCTTTAGTTGGCTGAACTATTAGTTAACTTATTTTAACATGGTCTACCACTCTGGCTTCATGATGATGATTCCTACCTGTATTCTTAGATGGATGGAGTTCAGTAGGACCAATCTAACTTAACGTATTTATTCAGACCAAAGTACGGGTAAAAAGTAGTAATCATAATGCATTGTATGCATAATGCATTGTAAGTAGTGGTTGGTGATTGTTACTTTGCTGGTACTGGCTATTCCACTAACTTCCACAAATACATGACAGTCGCATTCTACATGCAGTTGTCGACGTTAGTGAGTGGACGAGAAACAGTTTTTTAGACATTTGATTGAAACTCGGATACATTTGTAGCGTTTACAGATATTCATTGCGTTACTGGATAATGAATCTTATAGCTTAGAAAGTTATAACTGCCGTTATAAATGTTGCCCATACGTGTTAGTGTTAATACCGTATTTTATTTTGTTAAACGAAATAAAATTATTTTACACGATTGACACTATCAATTTTACAAGTTGGCGACCTGGAATTTAGGAAAATAAAAGACCCGGATACGCAGAGTGTGAACATTATCATTTGCATTGCAATAAACTTGTTGGTCTAGCCGGTTTTTTACCTGGGAATACATTACTCTTCCACCTTGACATTTTGATTTAATTTGATTTTCAAAGGCATACATTTTTGGGTGGATGTGTTCACCGGCTAAATTTGGACAAAGTTGAAGATACAGTGAGAGTACGGAATTATTTTGTTCGGTTGCTATAAAACAAGAGAGTCATCGAGACAGACACAATCCAATTCAACAGGTTGTTGCCAAATATACCTCACTGGAATCTGTTGGCCATTAAACACAAACCAAGTACAACTTGATAACAGTGACATTTAATTGCAAAAAATGTTAATGTATTGTTAATTTCTATGCAGAGTGAGAG